>JARBWK010000019.1:21685618-21724271 GCA_030556195.1 Anolis apletophallus
AAGGAAGGAAGAGGAAGGAAGGAAAGGAAGGAGGAGAAGATGAAGGAAGAAAGGAAAGAGAGGCGGAAGGAAGGAAGAGGAAGGAAGGAAGGAAAGAGGCAGATGGAAGGGAGGAAAGGAAGGAAGAGGAAGGAAGGAAGGAAAGGAAGGAGGAGAAGATGAAGGAAGAAAGGAAAGAGAGGCGGAAGGAAGGAAGAGGAAGGAAGGAAGGAAAGAGGCAGATGGAAGGAAAGGAAGGAAGAGGAAGGAAGGAAAGTAAGGAGGAGAGGATGAAGGCAGAAAGGAGAGGCAGAGGGAAGAGAGGAAAGGAAGGAAGAGGAAAGAAGAGGAAGAAAGGAAGGGAAGGAAGGAGGAGGAGATGAAGGCAGAGAGGAAAGAGGCGGAAGGAAGGGAGGAAAGGAAAGAAAAAGGGAAGGAAGGAAAGAGGAGAAGGGATGGAGGAAGGAAAGAAAGAAAGGAGGGAAGGAAGGAAGGAAAGAAGTTAAGAGGGAGGGAAGGAAGGAAGGAAAGAAAGAAAGAGGGAAGAAGAAGGGAAGGAAGGAATGAAGGAAAGAGAGAAAGAAAGAAAGAAAGAGGGAAGAAAGGGAGGAAAGAAAAGGGAGGGAAGGAAGGAAGGGCCCTTCAAGGCTGGAGGGAGGGCTGGGGAGGAGAGCGGAGGCAAAACCACACAAAACAGCCAAAATACCACCATAGATTATGTTAAATTAATGTTTTTAGAAATCCGCCAAACCGTCTTGGCGTACTGCAACTCCCAGCTGCTGCTGCTCCTGTTAGGAGTGGTGGGAGTGGCAGCCTCCCAGGGGGCAGCCTGGCTCTTCCCCTCCAATGAACGCCCCTGCAAAGGCTCCAACCCCCCCTTCAACCCCAAGGCAGGACCAGTGGCTCTTCTAAGGCTGTTCCAGAAACACAACAACAGACCCAGACCCCATTCCTTCTGCTCCAACAGATAGGAAAGCATACTCACCTTCTCAATGGTTACTCTTGAATGGGTAACCATTGAGAAACAAGGCTTTGATTGTGTGTTAACTATAAATCCCAGAAACTGTAACTCCCAAATGTCAAGGTCTATTTTCCCCAAACTCCACCTGTGTTCACATTTGGGCATATTGGGTATTCATGCCAAGTGTGGTCCAGATCCAACATTGTTTCAGTCCACAGTGCTCTCTGGATGTAGGTGAACTACAACTCCAAAACCCAAGGTCAATGCCCACCAAACTCTTACAGTATTTTCTCTTGGCTCTGGGAGTTCTGTGTGGGAAGTTTGTGTCTTTCTGCCATTCCTGCCAGGATATCTTATGTTGTGTTCATCGAAACAGGCCCAGGTTTCACACTGAGTGTATAAATACATTTAAAAACATACTAACTATATGTATGACTGTGTTAGAGTGTCGTTTTGTGTCATTTTGGTTGGTGGTGTGCCCCGGGATTTGGTCAGTGTAAAAAGTGTGCCGCGGTTCAAAAAAGGTTGGGAAACACTGGACTAGAGCACGCTTGGGCAAACTTGGGCCTTTCAGGTGTTTTGGACTTCAACTCCCACAATTCCTCACAGCCTTAGGCCCCTTCCAAAGGAAGGAGGGCCCGGCCCCCGCGGACCTACTAGCGCTGAGCATCTCCGAGGGCCCGGCCGTGGTGGTGGCCTGCCTCCTGGGCGGGACGGGCCCCGAGCCCAGCTACAGCCTCTCCGTCCCCTTCCTGCCGGCCTTCGTCCTCAACCAGAGCGAGGTCTTCTTCGGCAGCCAGCACCTGAGCGCCGAGATTGTGGTGATGGGCTCCAGGCAGGTGACAGAGTCCCTCGAGGTAAGTCATTCGGGCCCTCGGTGGTATCCACGGCCCTCCAGGTGTTTTGGACTCCAACTCCCACTATTCCTAACAGCAGGTAGGCTGTGTGGAATTGTGGGAGTTGAAATCCAAAACACCTGAAAGGCCCAAGTTTGCCCAGGCCTGGACTAGTCTTGAAGCAGGTTTGGTACTTTTCCGAGCATAAAAAGTACAGTCAGAAAGTGATGCTACTTGCGCGTCAACTCTGAAAAAGAGGGTTTTGGTGCCAATAATCAAACAGGCACATGCTATGAAAGACTAACACCCTGATTAAATGCATTTTAATCCACTCTGTGCCAAGTTATACCATATATGCTAGATGAGTGGGAATACAGTGCAGTTTGAGCTATGAAAGTTAATGGGATTCTTAATGTGAATGGAAAACACCAGTGCGCATGGCAAAAGTCCTACCTTCTCTGCTGGCAGGAAGCCCGAACTAGTGTTGCAAGTTAAAAGAACAGAGAGGCCCAACATGGATAGCCTTCACAGTTGTCACGCGTTCTCCCTCATCCTTGTATCCGCACGTTCGGGCAGCGTTGGTAAGATTAACTTGGTACTTGGGGTTCTAGAACTCCCGGTTCTGCTTCAGTCTTATTATTTATTTTATATATATATATATATATATATATATATATATACACACACACACACACACACACACACTATATTATAATTTATTTAATATTATTATTTATTTAATATATATATAATATTTAATATATATATAAAAGATATATATAATATATAATACATTATATCATTATTTATTTAATATTATTATTTATTTAATAATTATTTAATATCATTATTTATTTAATAATTATTTAATATCATCATTTATTTAATATTATTATTTATTTAATATTATTATTTAATAGATATAATATTATTATTTATTTAATATATATATAATATATTATATTATTATTTATTTAATATCATTATTTATTTAATAATTATTTAATATTATTATTTATTTAATAATTATTTAATATCATTATTTATTTAATAATTATTTAATATTATTATTTAATACCGGTAGATATAATATTATTATTTATTTAATATATATATAATATAAGATATATATATTATACATTATATTATTATTTATTTAATATAATTATATATATATATAATATATAAGATATATATAATATAATACATTATATATATATATGACTGCCTTTTAATCCCACTCTGAGAGTGCCATGGCAATCCACTGCATTCCTATGACATGCAGCCTGTGTGACTTCAGGCCTACTGAGCATGCGCAGACGCATCCTCTGCCCAGAACGGTGGAACGAAATGGCCCGCTGAGCATGCGCACACGGATCGGCGCCTGCCAAGCCCGCACATGCGCAGAAGGGCTCCAAAACGGGCGGGAGGACGGCCCAATCAGAACCCCGCGAGCGTCCGGCGCATGCGCAGAAGGGGTAGCGACGGCCGCCTCACTCCGAGGCCGGCCGCCATTTTGTCCGCGGCGTCGAGGATGTCGGGCCTGCGAGGCCTCTTCCTCCTCGCCCTCCTCCTCCTCGCCTCGGGGCTGCCCCGAGCGGGGGAGGCCTACAAGCTCAACGCCCCGAAAGTGCTGCTGCCGTTCAGCCGGGAGAAGCGCGTCCCCTTCGTGCTGGGCGCCGAGGGCGGGTGCTACGCCTGGTGAGGGCGGGGCCGGGCGCCGGGGGCGGGGCCTGCCCGGAGATTGACAGCAGGCCTGCCCTGGCATGGGCGCCTGGCCTGGGGACTCCCCCAGTGGGGCCAGGGGAGGGGACTTGGTCGCTCAGGGGGAGCCTCAGCCCCACAGGAGCCACGCCCACGGTCTGAAATAGAGAACAACACCCAGAAAACAGGGGAACGCCAGGCAGGAAACAACCAGGGCCAGCTCACACCAAACAAAGGATTCCCAAAGGCAGGAAGTAGCCAGGCTTGGAAGCTGCAAGGCCGTTCAGTGCTAATCAAGCTGGCCAGTGGCATCATTCACACTTGCCTCCAACAGACAAGAGGTCTTTCTCCCACCCTGGACATCATCACACACATATGGTTACTTTTACTATATATAATATACACACACTATATATATATATATATATATATATATAATATTCATATATAATATTCATATATATGCAATATTCAGATATAGATATAACATCATTCATATATATATACAGGAAACAATCACAACCAGCTAACACCTCCAAACAAAGGCTTCCTCCAGGCAGGAAGCAGCCAGGCTTTGAAGCTGCAAGGCCGTTCAGTGCTAATCAAGCTGGCCAGTGGCAACATTCACACTTGCCTCCAACAGACAAGAGGTCTTTCTCCCACCCTGGACATCATTCCACAGATATAGTAACCTTTTCTATATATAATATACACACACGCTAAACATACATATGTGAGTGTCTGTCTGTCTGTCTCTCTCTCTCTCTCTCTCTATATATATATATATATATATTCATATATATGGAAATGCAAAACTTTATTACGGTCACTGACCAGCATACTATTCCTATATAGATATAACAGCATTCACACACATACGCACACACGCACACATATATAAAGAGCAACACTTAAAAAACAAAGGAATACCAGACAGGAAACAATCAGGACCAGCGAACGCCTTCGAACAAAGGACTCCCCCAGGCAGGAAGCAGCCAGGCTTTGAAGCTGCAAGGCCACTCAGTGCTAATCAAGCTGGCCAGTGGCAACATTCACGCTTGCCTCCAACAGACAAGAGTTCTTTCTCCCACCCTGGACATCATCCCACAGATATATTTACTTTTACTTTATATAGATACGCATCATATATACTGTATATATATATAGATAGAGAGAGAGAGAGTTATAATAATAATATAACACTGTCCCCTATGTTGTTCAACATATACATGAAGCCGTTGGGAGAGATCACCTTGATGACCATTCCGGCCATGACAGCCTTGGACAATGCATCGGACCATGACAATTTCTCATGTCCATACTTACAAAAGATGTAACCCAGGCATAGGCAGGTTCCTACACTAGTTGTAAACAACGTGCGACATTTATTTATCTATTCTATATGTATACCCCGCCCTTCTCACTCCCGGGGGCTCGGAGCGGCTTCACAGAAGCAGAATACGATACCCACATCATAAAACAATCAACAGTACATTAAAAATATAAAATAATATAATAATAATATTATATAATAAGCACTAAAATAGAATTAAACATGGAACTATTTTAAAATAAATTAGAAAATATTAAAAATATTAAATTTCTGGCGTAAAGACCTAGTGGACAGAACATATTGCAAAGCACAAAAATGCCTTTCTGGCCTGGCGTCGCACATTGTGGTGCAAATATTAAGGCACAAATAGTGTTCGATTCAGCAGGTATTGCAGAATGTCATCGTGCCACCGCCCACTTTAACAGGGGTCACGGCATGCAGCCGTGAGTAAAATGCTGTAGTATACTTTTTAGATACAGGACGAAAGCACCGCAGCAGGCGAGCGCAGGGCCCGGTCTGCTTTGTCTCTGCAGGTACTCCACCCGCCACGACGCGGTCTCCATTGAGCCCTTGTACGTGAACGGCACGCTTTGCTCGCAGAGGGCCCTGCTCACACCTCACACCTCTCAGGCCATGAAGCTGGCCAGCGTCGTCATCGCGGAGGAAGTCGGTAGGGAGGCCTGCGCCAGGAAACACCTTCGGAGGGAAGCCCTTGATCGGTTTCCCCTCCAGCCTGTCCTTCGTCACTCCTGAGCAGAATCGTAGCATCCTAGAGTTGGAAGAGACCCCAGAGAGGCCATCCAGTCCAACCCCTTTCTATCCGGCAGGAAAGGCACACCGGGCCCTTTCCCAAATCCTCTGTTGTTGTTGTTGTTTTATAGGGAAATGGAATCAGGCTAGATGTCCTTTAGGGCCACCCTCCAACTATTCTTATTGTTATTATATTTCTTTGTAGGAAAATGAGATCAGTCTAGATGACATTTAGGATCCTCTTCCAACTCCTATTATTGTTGTTGTTGTTCTTTATAGAAGAATAGGGTTAGGGTAGATGACCTTTAGTGCCCTTTCCATTATTATTATTATTATTACTATATAGGGAAATGGGGTCAGGCTACATGACCTTTAGGATTCTGTTCTAACTCCTCTATTGTTGTTGTTCTTTATAGGAGAATAGGGTCAGGCTAGATGACCTTTAGGATTCTGTTCTAACTCCTTTATTATTATTATTATTATTATTACTATAGTTCTTTATAGGAGAATAGGGTCAGGTTACATGACATTTAGGGTCACCTTCCAATTATTTTTTTGTTATTATATTTCTTTGTAGGAAAATGAGATCAGTCTAGATGACCTTTAGGCTCCCGTTCCAACTCCTCTATTGTTGTTGTTGTTCTTTATAGGAGAATAGGGTCAGGCTACATGACCTTTAGGGGTGCCCTTTCCAACTCTATTATTATTTTATAGGGAAATGGGGTCAGGCTAGATCAGTGCTTCCCAACCTTTTTAAAGCCGCGGCACACTTTTAACATTAAAAAAATCTGGGGGCACACCACCAACCAAAATGACACAAAATGACACTCTAACACAGCAAAGAACGGCTGGGGGGGGAGCAGCTGCTGGGAGTGCCGAAGCCGGGAGGGGCGGAGCCAGGCTGCGCCATGCCCCGCCCCTACCCCGGCTTCACCTCTCCCAGCAGCTGCTCCAGCCTTGAGGGGCAGTGCCAAGCCAGCGGTGCCAGAGCCAGCACAATGCTGGCCGCACTGGAGCAGCTGCTGGAAGTGCGCTGAAGCCGGGAGGGGGCAGAGCCAGGCTGCGCCATGCCCCACCCCCTCCCCCCGGCTTCAGCTCTCCTACAGGCCGCACCATGCCCTGCCCCCTCCCCCCAGCTTCAGCTCTCCTACAGAGGAGGAGCATGAGCGGTGAATGGGCTTCAGTGGGCGGGGCTCCTCCACACGGCTTCAGCGAGCGAGGGGCAAGAGTCATGGTGGGAGTCATGGCGGGTTTAGAGGCTGGCTGGGGAACGGCCAAGGAGGCGGTGCCCTGGTCCCTTCTTCTTTTTCTTCGCCACTGCCTGGCCCTTCCTCCTCCTCTCCCAAGCTGCAGGAGTTCAGCAGGAGGGAGGGGAGGAAGGGGGGCAGAGAGCATTTCTCGCGGCACAGCAGGAGGTCCGTCACGGCACACTAGTGTGCCACGGCACACTGGTTGAGAAAGACTGGGCTAGATGACCATTAGGGGTGCCCTTTCCAACATTATTACTATTATTATTATATAGGGAAATGGGGTCAGGCTACATGACCTTTAGGATTATGTTCCAACTCCTCTATTATTATTATTATAGTTCTTTACAGGAGAATAGGGTCAGGCTACATGACCTTTAGGGGCACCCTTTCCAACCCTATTATTATTTTATAGGGAAATGGGGTCAGGCTGGATGACCTTTAGGGACACCTCCCAACTATTCTTCTTGTTGTTATATTTCCTTTTAGGAGAAGGGTAAGTCTTGGTGAGCGTGGTATCTTCTAGCTCCATTGTCCTATGATACTAGGCCATTGGGACGGCCATATAAAGTGCAGTCTCAACGTAGTCGGGTGGGAAATAACAACGGTGCCCCTCCCCCTCCAGTGACAGGTCACTTGCTGCGCTGTGACGTCATTGTGGACCTTATTGACCGCGTGGAGATCATCTCCCGGACCCGCGAGATTTACGTGGAGGACTCCCCGCTCGAGCTGAGCGTAAGAGCTCTGGACGCGGAAGGTACTATACCTAGGGGAAGCGCCCCTATCTGCCCAAAGTGAGAAGCATGTTTGTACTGTATGTATGGGTCTGTGTCTCTGTGTGTGCGTGTGTATTTTCCATGGCCTAGGGGCGCAAGCCAAGGGGGGCGCAGTTCACGGACCAAAAAAAAATGATGAAACAAAACCGCAAGGCGTGGCACGGAGATGACTCTCTCTCTCTTTCGGGGAGGCGGGGGAGAGCTGCAGAGGGCGGGGTGGAGGGAATGGCGTCCCCCCCTTGCCATCGCCCCCGCCCCCTTGTCAAGGAAGGAAGGCGCGAGGAGGAGGGAAGCCCCTGGGGCAGCCAAGAACATGGCGGAGGAGGCAGACGCGCTCGCGCCCTCCTGCCGCGCATGCCTGGTAGCGGCCCTGTGGGCGGGGCTTCCCTCCGCCTCCTCACGCCCTCCTTCCTTGACTCAAGGAAGGAGGGCGCGAGGAGGCGGAGGGAAGCCCCGCCCCCAGGCCCGCTGCCGGGCAAGCAAGGCAGGAGGGCACGAGCGCCTCTGCCTCCTCTGCCATGTTCCTGGGTGCCGCGCATGCCCGGCAGCGGCCCCGGGGGCTTCCCTTCCTTCCTCCTCGCACCCTCCTTCCTTGACTCAAGGAAGGAGGGCGTGAGGAGGAGGCGGAGGGAAGCCTCGCCCCGAGGGCCGCTGCCGGTACGCAGGGCCGGTTCGTCCATTAGGCGGACTACGCAGGCGCGTAGGGCGACATCACCGGGGAGGCGGCGTCACCCGGGAGGCGCCGCCGCGCGCCGGATCCCCGCCGCCCGTGCCGCGCTGCCTCGCCGCCGCCGCGTAAGCCTCCGCAGCTGGCCCTGCAGCAGCCGCCGCCCGCACCCGTGCCTTTGTTAGGCAGCCCGGGGGCTCCGGCCGCGCTTCCGCATGCGCGGAGCTTTTTGCGCATGCGCGAAAAGGTCTGCGCATGCGTACTGGCTCCCGCTTTGGAGCCAGTGCGTGTGCGCAGATTGGCGCAGGCGCACTGGCCGCCAAAGCGGGAGGCGCGCTCTGGAGCCAGTGCGCGCACAGATTGGCGCATATGCACTGGGACGCGCAAAGAAATTTTTCGCGTACCCCCCGGGAACAGCTTGGTCCGCCCCTGCCGGTACGGTAGAGTTTGGTTTGGGGGCGTAATTCCCAAAGTGTGGCCTAGGGCGCCAAAAGGGGTTACTCCGGGCCTGGACCCAACCTGGCACGCAGGTGGCATGGGCCTCTGTGGCATTCCATGAGCCTATGACCACCGGGGCTTCCCCCCTTTCAGGGAACACGTTCAGCAGCCTGGAAGGGATGGAGTTTGAGTGGAGCGTCGCCAAGGACGAGGACGAAGTGGACAACTGGGAGCTGTCCAGCAAAATTAGGTGAGAGGAAAGGCCAGGAATGGGGAGAAGCGTGGCTGGCTGCAGAGCGGACCTTGGGGGGCCCAGCTTTGCTTTGGGCCCAGCAACCCTGGGCTTCGGTTGAGCCATCCTCAAGGGGGCGACGGGAAGGGCACGGAGACCCTGTTCCATTGTCCTGGTCTCTTTAGGATCCTGAAATATTCCGAAGCCGAGTATTCCCCGCCGGAGTATGTGGTTGAGATGGAACGGGAGGAGAAGCAAGGGGACCGGACCCTGGTGTCGGGGATCAAAACGGGGGCCGCCGTGGTCAAGGTCCGGATCCAGGAGCCCACTTACAAGGTGCGTGGCGGTTCAGCCTTCGATTGTGACGGCGCCTGATGTCTTTGGGGATTCTGGGCTTGTTGGTCACTCTGATGACACGGGGGATTCTGGGTCTGCAAGTCAGCAGAAGGGCCGGCAAGAGATCTTAGGCCCTGAACATGAGCCTGAAGGCCACAGTCCCGAAAGGCCGTTCGCTAGGGAAGCAAGGTCAGGAACAGGTCTGAACTATTTGTCGTGTCAGGAGCGAACCAAACAGGTGTATTGCATTGCAAACAAACAGAAAACAACACAAAACACAAAGTTTGCAGACTTGGTATTCTCTTTAATGTCCTTTGACCAGTAGCTGACCACTTGGAGTGCCTCTGGTGTTGCCGTAAGAAGGTCCTCCATTGTGCACGTAGCAGGGCTCAGGTTGCATTGCAGTGGCTGGTCTGTGGTTTGCTCCTCTCCGCACTCGCGTGTCGTGGATTCCACCTCGTGGCCCCATTTCCGAAGGTTGGCTCTGCACCTCATGGTGCCAGAGCACCGTCTGTTCAGCGCCTTCCAAGTCTCCCCGTCTTCTGTGTCCCCGGGAGAGAGTCTCTCATTTGGTATCAGCCACGGATTGAGGTTCTGGGTTTTCGGCTGCCACTTTTGGACTCTCGCTTGCTGAGGTGTTCCAGCGAGTGTCTCTCTAGGTCTTAGAAAACTATTTTTTGACTTAAGTCGTTGGCGTGCTGGCTGATACCCAAATGGGGTGGGCCAGTGATGTCACTGCCTTGGTCTTTTCACTATTGGTTGCTACTTCCTGGCGGATGTCAGGTGGTGCAATACACTAAACCAGTGTTTTTCAACCTTTTTACATTTACCAAATCCTAGGGCACACCACCAACCAAAGTGACACAAAATGACACTCTAACACAGTCATACTTATAGTTAATACTTTTTTAATGTATTTATACACTCAGTGCGAAACCTGGGCCTGTTTCGATGAACACAACATAGATCTCCTGGCAGGAATGGCAGAAAGGCACAAACTTCCCACACAGAACTCCCATAACCAGGAAAAAATACTATAAGAGTTTGGTGGGCATTGGCCTTGAGTTTGGGAGTTGTAGTTCACCTAGATCCAGAGAGCACTGTGGACTGAAACAATGTTGGATCAGGACCAAACTTGGCACGAATACTCAATATGCCCAAATGTGAATACAGATAGACTTTGACATTTGGGAGTTACAGTTTCTGGGATTTATGGTTAACACACAATCAAAGAGCATCCTGAACTCTTGCAACAATGGAATTGAACCAAACTTGGCATATTGAACTCTCATTACCAACAGAAAGTATTGAAAGGGTTTGCTTGGGAATTGACCTTGAGTTTGGAAGTTGTAGTTCACCTACGCCCAGAGAGCACTGTGGGCTCAAACAATGTTATGTTATGTTGTTTGTTTTCTATCCAGAATCCCAATGTTGGAAGGAGGCTCACCACTTGAAGGTCCCTCAAACAGGCATGGGAAAACTTTGGCCCTCTGGGTGCTTTGGACTCCAACTCCCACCATTCCTCACAGCCTGAGGCCCTTTCCTGCTTAAGTGGCTGAGGGGGAAAAAGGAAAAGGGCCTGAGGCTGCTAAGAATGGTGGGAGTTGGAGTTCACCTGGAAGGTCCAGGTTTGCCCATGCCAGCTTTCGACAGAGACCTCTTCCTCCCCCTTCCCCTTCGCGCCCTTTCTTCCCTCTCCTGCCCAACACTTACTTTTTCTACTACACTACCGCTTCTGCCGCCATTTTGATCCGAGGGGGCAGCATGAGCGTGTTCAGGAGGGGAGGAGGGAGGGAGGGAGGCGTGGGGCGAGTCTGCGCAGTAGCGCCACACGGGTCACGTCTTCCTCCCTCCCCCTTTCCCCTCCTGAAGAAGACAGCCCGAGTGGAGAAGGAAAAGTGTTCGGCAGGAGGGGGAAGAAAGGGTGTTGGAGGTTCCCATTTCCCACGGCACACCTGAGGATCGCTCACGGCACACTAGTGTGCTGCGGCACACTGGTTGGGAAACACTGCACTAAACAGTGTAGTTTCACCCGTGGTGTAGGGCGCAGACATCCCGTGATAATGTCTCATTAAGAGCCACCTCCACTGTTTTAACGTGGTGAGACGTGTTCCACTCTGGGCATGCATACTCAGCAGCGGAGTAGCATAGCGCAAGGGCAGATGTTTTCACTGTCTCTGGTTGTGATCCCCAGGTTGTGCAGATGGGCGCATTAATCCAGACAATGTTGGTATTGAGTCAGGCCCGGATTACCCATAAGGCCAGGCTAGGCCATGGCCTCGGGTGGCAGGTTTTGGGGGGCAGCGGATTCGGCCCCCCGAAACCATTATTCTATTTTTTTTAATTTAAAAAAACCTGCTCCCTTGCAGCGCTTTCCCCTCGGGGAGGGCGGGGGGAGAGCGCTGCGAGGGGGCGGGGAGGAGGGAATGGCGCCCTCCCCTCGCCTGGGCCGCCCCCTTGCAAAGGAAGGAAGCGGCGAGGAGGAGGAAGGGAAGCTCCGCCTTGCCGGCGGGCATGCATGCTTGCGCACGCACGCCAGTGGGCTTCCTTTCCTCCTCCTCCTCCTGGCCGCCTCCTTCCTTTGCAAGGGGGCGGCCCAGGCGGCCAGGAGGAGGGCGGGACTTCCCTTCATCCTCCTCGCGCCTTCCTTTCGGTCGCGGGAGGAGGAGGTGGACGGAAGCTGCGCGGCACTGCTCGTGGGGCTTCCGTCCGCCGCCTCCTCCTCCTGCGACAAAAAAGGAAGCCGTGGGGCGGGGCTGCTGCCGCACATCCGCAGCTGTGGGGGCGTGGCTTTCCGCCCTGGGGGGCAGGCGGGCGTCTTGGCCTCAGGCGGCGAAGTGCATAATCCAGGCCTGTATTGAGTAAATCATTGCTGGGTAGCTAACTAGTACGTCAATGAATTGCACGCACTTTAAAGGGAATGTGAAATGGTTTGGGGCTTTGCTGTCTTCATAAAACTGTCTCTGTCTGTCTGTCTCTCTCTCTCTCTCTGTTTTTGATGCACCAGAAAGTAGCCGCTGCCTTTGTGCGCCTCTTGGTTTTGGAGAACATCTTCCTGATGCCGTCTCACGACGTCTACCTGCTGGTGGGCGCCTACATCAAGTACAAAGTGGGCAAAATCGTCCAGGGAAAGATCACAGGTATTTGCTTCCTGGGCTTCCTCTCGGGAGCCCCCTGCCCTTGTCGGAGAGGGCGTGCTCCCCTCCGTTTCGACCCAAATAGAGATTTTGAGGGTTGCCAAAAGCCTGTCCTTCTTCCTGCAGAGGTGGACCTCCCTCTGGAGCATTACGAGCTGGAGCTGCGGGATGAAGAGGGGGCCGAAGACAGCTCCGACGGCCTTCCGGTGGCCGCCCTGGACACCCAGACCGCAGTGGTCACCGCCCTGCACCTGGGCCAGGTCAACCTCATCTTCATCCATAAGAGTATCCTTTGGCACTCAGGCCGGTGTCTGTCGCACCGCAAACATGTCCTTGTTGTGCTCGAGGAGCCTTTAAGGGCCCTGAGGTGCCCACCTGCCCCGGCTCCTTTCCCCATTTCCCTCGAGGCTCCGTTCCTTACGGCAGAGATCAGATATCCACATGCGAGCTTCGTCCGGACTCCCCAACTGCAGCATCTACGTCGTCGAACCTGGGTATTTAGGTCAGTAAGCCCTCCCTTGTTTCCACCCTTGCTCGGGGCTTCTTTGCACGGACTGGTTCCTTGATGTCATGACTACAGCCAGTGGGTCTTAAAGTGTGCTATCTGTTGAGCTTTTTCTGCATGGCTGAACGGGTTGGACTAGATGTCCCATGTGGTCTCTTCCAACTATATTCCAACTGGGTGTCCCCTGGAATAAATAATAATAATAATTATTATTATTATTACAAAAGCTGAGTGACCATCTGTTTGGGCTGCTTTGATTGTGCCTTTACTGCACGGCAGAAGGGGTCGGACTGGGTGGTCCCTGGTTGTTGTTATTTTTATTATTATTATTATTATTACGAAGGCTGGATGGTCATTTGTTGGGGGTGCTTCGATTGAGCTTTTCCTGCATGACAGAAGGGGTCGGACTGGGTGGTCCCTGGTTATTATTATTATTACTACTACAAAGGCTGAGTGACCATCTGTTGGAGGTGCTTTGATTGTGCCTTTACTGCATTGTAGAAGGGGTTGGACTGAATGGTCCTTGGGGTTGCGCCTGTTTTTGTTATTATTATTATTATTATTATTACTGCTAAGGCCGTTTGGCCATCTGTTGTGGTTGCTTTGTGCCTTTAGGTCAGGGGTGGGCAATTATTTTTTCCAAGGGGCCACACGAGAGCCAAAAAATATTATGGAGGGACGCACCTAAAGGCAGAACTACATGCTAATCTACATAATTTATTTACTTACTATCTTTACTATATATTACACATCATTAATATTAACATATTGATATATCAAGAAATATTCATATATTATTAGTATTAATGTCATTATTATAGTATATATAGAGAGAGTCTATATATATACCATAATATATATAGACATTATAACATACTGAAATTATAATATAACATATTATTTATTATATTTATATATTATTATTAGAAAATTATTATAAAATAATAATAAAAACCACTAAAATTAAATTAAATTCAAGAAGACAAGGTGCGAACCAAGATGGAGGCTGACGTCCTGAAGAGAGGAAGGATCCCAAGGTGGAGTGGCCCAATGGACCCAGCCCAGGGGATGGCAAAGCGGAGCCAGCCGCCACCGCAGCAGAGCAGAGCAGAGCAGAGCAGCACGCAATTGGAGGCTGCAGGCCTCCACCCGCTCTCGCCCCCAGCCGTTCCCCAGCTGATCGCCCTGCTATGGAGTGCCTGCCATCCCTGGAGGCAATCCGGGCCTGCAGGGGAGCAGTCGGCGATATGAGGCGGCTGATCGCCTTGGCGACCCGGAAGGCGATCAAGACTTCCGGGTCGCCAGGGCGATCAGCCTCCGTAGGTCGCCGAATGCTCCCGCTGCAGGCCCGGATCTCCTCCGGGGATGGCAAACACTCCAAAGCCGCCGCTCCTCCTGCCTGGCTGCCGACACAGGCCCCACAGAGCCCGCGATGGGATGGCGGCAGCAGCACCCCTTCCTCTTGGCCCCACCCCCCGGCACCCTTCTCCCCGGGCCGGACAGAATCGGCTGCCGGGCCGCATTCAGACCGCGGGCCGTAGGTTGCCCACCCCTGCTTTAGGGGGTAAAATTAAAGTAAAAGAAACCCCTCTGGTGCCGAAAGGTGCCTCTCGCTTGATTGAGCGCCGAGAGAGAGAGAGAAGGGTATTTATTCTCAAAGGCTCTTCTTCCTTGGCTTCCTTTCTGCAACCGTCGGCAGGTTTCAATGTCCAGCCGGGAAACAGGTGGGTCCTGGAAGTGGGGCAGACCTACATCGTCACCGTCGACGTCTATGATAAATCCAGCATGAAGGTTTACCCGTCGGAGGTGAGTCAGCCGGTCCATCCATCCATCCATCTATCCATGTCTGTCCGTCCGTCCCGTCCATCCATCTATCCATGCATCTATCCATGTTTGTCCGTCCGTCCTTCCGTCCATGCATCTATCCATGCATCTATCCATGTCTGTCTGTCTGTCCTTCCGTCCATCCATCTATCCATGCATCTATCCATGTCTGTCTGTCTGTCCTTCCGTCCATCCATCCATCTATCCATGCATCTATCCATGTCTGTCTGTCTGTCCTTCCGTCCATCCATCTATCCATGCATCTATCCATGTCTGTCTGTCTGTCCTTCCGTCCATCCATCTATCCATGCATCTATCCATGTCTGTCCTTCCGTCCATCCATCCATCTATCCATCCATCTATCCATCCTTCCATCCATGCATCTATCCATGTCTGTCCGTCCTTCCATCCATGCATCTATCCATGTCTGTCCGTCTGTCCTTCTGTCCATGCATCTATCCATGCATCTATCCATGTCTGTCCGTCCTTCCATCCATGCATCTATCCATGTCTGTCCGTCCTTCCATCCATGCATCTATCCATGTCTGTCCGTCTGTCCTTCTGTCCATGCATCTATCCATGCATCTATCCATGTTTGTCCATCCATCCATCCATGCATCTATCCATGTTTGTCCGTCCTTCCGTCCATGCATCTATCCATGTCTGTCTGTCTGTCTTTCCGTCCATCCATCTATCCATGCATCTATCCATGTCTGTCTGTCTGTCCTTCCGTCCATCCATCTATCCATGCATCTATCCATGTCTGTCCGTCTGTCCTTCTGTCCATCCATCTATCCATGCATCTATCCATGTTTGTCCGTCCATCCATCTATCCATGCATCTATCCATATCCATCCATCTATCTATCTAAGCTTTGTAGTCACTTGTTTGACGACAATTCGACATCATCACCATCACCATCGTCATCATTATTTTGCTCTGACGAAAGGGCCGGGCCTCCTCCCTCCTTCCCTTGATTTGCAGAATCTCCGCATCACCCACTGGTTCCCGGGGCAGTACTTTGAGGAGCTGATTTCGTCCGCGAATGGCTCCTATCATGTGACCCGGGTCCTGAAGGACGGCCTCACCACCGTTACAGCCAGCCTGGTGTCTATCCTCCTCCAGGTAAAACCGATCGAGGTTCCGGGTTTTGGCCTGCCAGTTTTGGACTCTCGCTTGCTGAGGAGTTCCTGTGAGCATCTCCGTAGGAGTCTCTTGATTTAAGATGTTGGCGTGCCGGCTGATGTCTCCCTGCCTTGGTCCTTTCGGTGTTGGCTGCTACTTCTTGTTCCTTTGCCAGGGTTGATGTAGAGATGGTCTGGTTGGCCGAGTCCGGAGCATGCCACAGATCACTGTCCTTTAGGAATCCCTTTCAAATCTATGATATTATATCTGTCATATACATAGTGTTTGAGTCCACAGTGCTCTCTGGATATAGGTGAACTACAACTCCCAAACCCAAGGTCAATGCCCACCAAACCCAGTGTTTTCTGTTGGTCGTGGGAGTGCTGTGCGCCAAGTTTGGTTGAATTCCATTCTTGCTGGAGTTCAGAAGGCTCTTTGATTGTAGGTGAACTATATATCCCAGCAACTACAACTCCCAAATGACAAGAATCAATTCCCCCTGCCCCTTTTCCCTCCTTTCTTCCAGAGCGGCTCAGAGGACTTCCTCCCGGCCCCCCTCAGCCACGAACAGGAAGTGAAGATCTTCCTCCCCATCAGGCTGACGCCCGCCTTCCTGGCCTTCCCTCACCACCCGCTGGACGTCTTGTATCGCTACAGGATTCAGGTGACCATTGCCTGTCTCTCACAAGACCACAGAGCATTAGGGGGAACTTGCTGGACAGAAGGAGAGTTGTTCAACAGCGGAACTCTCTGCCTCAATGTCCGATGGAAGCTCCTTCCTTGGAGGCTTTGAAACAGAGGCTGGGTGGCCATCTGTTGTGGGTGCTTTGGTGGTGTTTTCCTTCAGGAAGAAGGGGGCTGGGCTGGATGGCCTTGAGGGCTCTCTTCCGACGCTCGGGTGCCCGGCTCCAGCAGCCCCAGTCCCTGCCAGGAGCCGCCCTGGCTACGCTGACTGGCCATTGTTTTGGGTGATGTACAGGCAGACCCATGCAGGTCTCCTTGCGGGCGGGCAGCGTTCCCCCTTCAGCTCCGTCCGCTCTGCTTTTCCCAGGTGGAGGGCGGCAGCGGCAACTTCACCTGGGCCTCCTCCAACCAGACGGTGGCCACCGTCACCGTGAAAGGGATGGTCACGGCCGGGCAGGCGGAGGGGCAGAGCGGCATCCAGGCCAGGGATGTGCAGAACCCCTTCCATTTCGGGGAAATACAGGTAGGCTCAGGCCTGGATTGACCCCTTTGGGCGCCCTAGGCCACACCTGGGAATTACGCCCCCAAACCAACCTCTACCGCACCCGCACCACCACCTCCTCGCGGCGCCACGTGCCCTCCTTCCTTGAGTCAAGAGGGTGGGGGTGATGGCGAGGGGGGGCGCCATTCCCTCCTCCCCTGCCCCCTCGCAGCGCTCTCTTTTCCTTTGCCCTCCCCCAAGAAAGAGAGAGAGTCATCTCCATGCCGCGCGTTGCGGTTTTGTTTCAACATTTTTTTTGGTCCGTGTGAACTGCGCCCCCTTGGCTTGCGCCCCTAGGCCATGGCCTAGGGTGGCCTTATGGGTAATCCGGGCCTGGGTAGGCTTCCGGCACAGCTGCTCTTCAGCGACGGATCCCATGGCTTCCTGGGACAGAACCGCCTTCCAAGGAGCCAGGTCCCCATTGCACTTGCGTAAGGAGTGACGGGAGGCTTCTGAGGTGGGGGAATCTCCCTTCCCTTCCTTCCCGCCTTGCAACTCCTTCCTTCCTTCCTCCCTTCCTTCCTTCCTCCCAGGTGTCTGTGCTGAGGCTCTCCAGGATGGCGCTGCTGCCGTTCCACGCAGAGGCCGAGGTGGGCCAGACGGTGGAGGCGCCCCTCATGATGTACCACACGGACAAGGCCAGCGGGGAGACCCTGAACTTCACGGACTGCTCCCTCCTGCCCCTGGAGGTCAACATGGACAAGCAGGGCGTCTTTGCCTTGGACGAAGAGGGTGAGGGGACGCCTCTTTCTCTCCTTCCACTCCCACGCTTGACCCCCAGAGGGATGCTGGGCCCCTTTGGCCCATCTGCCCGGTTTATTACAGCGCTGGCTTAGGGACTCGGTGGTGCCCAGTTAGGTGTGCGCGAAAGGTCAACGTGAGAAATAGTCATGGTTTGTTTTTGCCTTTTATGAATGCTCCCTTTCGGATATGGGTGGGTGGGCTGCAACACCCGTCTTTTATTTATTTTATTTTATTTTATTTACGACATTCACATGCCGCCCTTCCCGCCCCAAAGGGGACTCAGAGCGGCTTACAAGTAATGTGTAAATACAATATATTATATTATTGCCATAGCACAATATTACTAACATACATTCCCATACTGGACTTCACCAGCATACTGTAATATTATTAGTAACATTACATGTAATATTAAATATATAATTATTATATTATATTGTATTACATTATATTATTATCAATATTATATGTGCATACAATATATGCGGATGACACCCAGCTCGTTCTGGGGATGGAGGGCCGGCCCGACTCTGTACCCGATAATTTCCATCTCTGCCTTGAAGCCGTTACTGGATGGCTACAAGCCAGTAGGTTGAAGGTGAATCCGGGGTTTCTCATTGAAGGAGTCCTTCTGGGACAAAGTTATGAAAACGGAGAAGAAACTTATTGGGAAAATTTATCAACAACTACTTCTTTTGGCAACGGAGGAAGAACAAGTAAAGGAAGTCATGGTAAAATGGGCAAGAATGGTGGGACACACCATTGATATGGCACAGTGGGAGGCAGTATGGAGTAGAAAACTTAAATACGCGTACGCGACAGAAATTAAGGAGAACTGGATTAAAATGTTCTTCTTATGGTACTTGACACCTGCGAAATTAGCAAAATTTAGCAAGGGGAAAACCAGCGAGAAATGTTGGAAGTGTGGCAAACATGTCGGGACATTCTTCCACCTCTGGTGGGAATGTAAAGTCGTCAAAAAATTCTGGTGGGGTATATACCACAAAATCAGAGAAATTCTTAAAATAAGTTTCGAATTTAGACCGGAATATTTCCTGTTGGGAATTTTTGATTTTCAAATAAAGACAAATGATGACAAAATCTTTTTTTACTTGGCCACTGCTGCTAGGCTATGTATTGCCCGGCAATGGAAAAATAAAGATATGATTGACTTCAATGACTGGATGTTAAAATCCTTGGATATTATGAACATGGATCTACTGACCCAAAGGCTCGCACGAAATAGGAACCCTGCGAGCAATACCAACTGGGAGAAGTTTATAGAATTTATAAGAAAAAATAAATTTAAATACCTATAAAACTAATCCTGAGGGAGCAGGTCCATGATGGCCAAGTTCAGTCGTTGGGAATGAGAACCCAAAGGACCCAAAGAGACAGTATTGATATTGTATATACGGCTACCCTAAAGGGCTGCAACTCCTCCAAAGTGTCTAGGGAGTTAAAACTTTCTGTTCTGTTTGGTGGAGGGGGGGGGGGGGTAGGGGGAAGGGGGGGTGTGGGTGAAGGGTGTCAATGTCTTAGCTGTCTGTTTTTGGTGTCGGATGTGAATAGCCCTCCGCCCAGGGTCACCTGGGGGGAGAGTGATATGTATGATTGTATTGTTTGTTTGGTGTTCTTTTATGCTCAATAAAAACCTTTAAAAAAAAAAGACAGAGATCCTGTGGCTGGGCCGTCCGGGTACAGGAGAGATCCAGCTCCCAACCCTGGACGGTGCGATGCTTCGCCCGTCACCATCTGTCAAAAGCCTGGGAGTCACTCTTGACTCTAAACTGTCGATGGAGAAGCACATCTCCATCGCCAGCGGAGCAGCTTTTCACCACCTCCGGCAGGCGAGGAAGCTGGCCCCCTACCTGTCCCGTCACGACCTTGCCACAGTGGTCCAAGCCACGGTCATCTCGAGATTGGACTACTGTAATGCTCTTTACGTTGGCCTTCCTCTGTCGGTGATCCGGAAGCTGAAGCTGGTGCAGAACGCTGCAGCTCGGCTGTTGGCAGGCCTACCATCTTGCTGCCACATTGCGCCCGTTCTGTGCAAACTGCACTGGCTTCCAATAGAGCACCGGATCACCTTCAAAGTGCTGGTTTTGACCTTGAAGGCCTTGAATGGTCTGGGCCGGGGCCAGTGTCCCTAAGGGACTGCCTCTCCCTATATAGTCCCCCAAGACCACTGCTCTCAGAGTCCCTGAACCTTCTTGCGGTGCTGAGCAGTAAAACCCTTCGCCTGACCTCAACGCGGAGGAGAGCCTTCAGTGTCATCGCTCCAGGACTTTGGAACGCTCTTCCTCCCGAAATCCGCGCGTTGTCTGGCTTACTAGCCTTCCGGAAGGCTTGTAAGACCTTTCTGTTTGTACAGGCATTCGGTCAGTAAACAACTCGAGGCCTTCTACCACGTAGCCGTAGGCCACAGGAGTAATCTTGGTGTGTGTGTGTTACTGTATAGTTTTAAGTATGGATGTTAATCTTGATGTTTTATCGTGTTTTTATGGTGTTTTTAGCATATGTAAGTCGCCCCGAGCCTGATGGGAGTGGCAACTAATAAGCCGAAATAATAATAATATTATATTTTTAGCACAGCACAATATTTGTATATTGTACTATACCACTATCTGTAATATTATTAGTAATATTATATGTAATATGAAATATATAATTATTATATTGTATTATATTGTATATATATTACCAATATTATATGTGTATACAGTATATTATATTATTAGCACAGCACAATATTAGTATTATGTATAACTATATTGTACTCTACCACTATCTGTAATTTTATTAATAATATTACATGTAATATAAAACATCATCACCTGCCGTTGCCCCCAAACCCTGGCAGTATTTGAAGTTGGCCATGTTGGGGTGTGTGTGTGCCAAGTTTGGCCGCTGGGCTTCAGAAGACTCTTTGAATATGGCGGGGCTGCAATTCCCATCAACTGGTATTGCCTTCCGAACCCTGCCAACATGTTGGGTATGTGTGGTTTGGTCCAAATCCGCCTTTAATTGGGTTCACGGGGCTTTTTGTTTGTGGGTGAACTACAACTCTCAGCATCCAAAGGTCAAATCCTTTCAAACTCTGCCAGTATTCAAATGTGGTCGCGTTGGGTCTGCGTGCCACGTGTGGTTCGGATCTATCGTTGGCGGGAGCCACAGTGCTCTTTGGAAATAGCAGCCATCTTGGAAATCACCCACAAACAAACAAAGTTTTGTTTCGTTTCTCCTTCGTGGCGCCTGTGGATTTGCACCTGCGGGACTTTCCATGTTACGAAGGAGGCCTTGCGCTCTTCTTTCCCAGGGAAAGCGAAACGTGGGCCCGGCTTCTGCTCCAGCATTTACCTGGCGGCAAAGTCCCTGGGCCACACCCTGGTCACGGCCAGCGCCACCGTCTTTGAGGAATACTTTGACACCAGCGCCACCTTTGCTGCGTATGAGCCGCTGCGGGTAAGGAGGGCCCCGCCCAGGGCTGGGGGGTGAGGGCCCCGGGCTCGTGCCCGCCCTGAGTGAGCAACGCGTGGCCCAAATCTCTGATGCGCAGGCGGTGGATCCGGTGGAGGTGGCCCTGGTGACCTGGCATTCGGCCAAGGAGATGCTCTTTGAAGGGGGGCCCGGCCCCTGGCCCCTGGAGCCCTCGCGCTTCTTCTCGGAGTTCCAGGCCGAGCGGCAGGACCAGGCCCGCGTGGCGGAGGTCCGGCTGCCCTCCAAGCGGAAGCCGCACCAGTACATTTACCGGGTCACCTGCCTGGAGCTGGGGGAGCAGGTAGGAGGAAGGTGGGTCTGCGCTCCTCCTCTCCAGGAAAGGGTCGAGAGAAGGCACCCGCATCGAAGGAAGCCCAAGCCGCCCTCACGCTGCACTCTCCTCATGGCGGAGGCTTTGCCCAACTAACATGCCAAGGGCACTGCTTCTTACATTGCGGCTCCCGGCCTCAAATGGGGTCCCCTTCACTCAGAATATTTGGCAACATGGAAAGGTTTCCAAATGCCACCTATTATTATTATTATTATTTAGACCCCATTTTATCTCTCCCGAAGGAGACCCAAAGTGGCTATGTATCGATTATTATTATTATTATTATATTTATGCCCCAATTTATCTCTCCTGAAGGAGACCCAAAGTGGCTATGTATCTATTATTATTATTATATTTATGCCCCAATTTATCTCTCCCGAAGGAGACCCAAAGTGGCTATGCATCTATTATTATTATTATTATTATTATATTTATGCCCCAATGTTTCTCTCCCAAAGGAGACCCAAAGTGGCTATGCATCATTTATTATTATTATTATTATTATTATTATATTTATGCCCCAATGTTTCTCTCCCAAAGAAGACCCAAAGTGGCTATGTATCTATCTATTATTATTATTATTATTATTATATTTATGCCCCAATTTATCTCTCCCGAAGGAGACCCAAAGTGGCTATGCATCTATTATTATTATTATTATTATTATATTTATGCCCCAATGTTTCTCTCCCAAAGGAGACCCAAAGTGGCTATGACTATCTATTATTATTATTATAATTATTATATTTATGCCCCAATTTATCTCTTATATCTATTATTATTATTATTATTATTATATTTATGCCCCAATGTTTCTCTCCCGAAGGAGACTCAAAGTGGTATCATCTATTATTATATTTATGCATCTATTATTATCTCTTATTATTATTATTATATTTATGCCCCATTTTATCTCTCCTGAAGGAGACCCAAAGTGGCTATGCATCTATTATTATTATTATTATTATTATATTTATGCCCCAATGTTTCTCTCCCAAAGGAGACCCAAAGTGGCTATGCATCTATTATTATTATTATTATTTATCCCCCAATGTTTCTCTCCCAAAGGAGACCCAACGTGACTATGTATCATCTATTATTATATTTATGCCCCAATTTATCTCTCCCGAAGGAGACCCAAAGTGGCTATGTATCTATTATTATTATTATTATATTTATGCCCCAATTTATCTCTCCCGAAGGAGACCCAAAGTGGCTATGCATCTATTATTATTATTATTATTATTATATTTATGCCCCAATGTTTCTCTCCCAAAGGAGACCCAACGTGACTATGTATCATCTATTATTATTATATTTATGCCCCAATGTTTCTCTCCCGAAGGAGACCCAAAGTGGCTATGCATCTATTATTATTATTATTATTATTATATTTATGCCCCAATTTATCTCTCCCGAAGGAGACCCAAAGTGGCTATGTATCTATCTATCTATCTAGCTATTATTATTATTATATTTATGCCCCAATTTATCTCTCCCGAAGGAGACCCAAAGTGGCTATGTATCTATTATTATTATTATTATTATTATGCCCCAATGTTTCTCTCCCGAAGGAGACTCAAAGCGGCTTAACATTTATTATAATTCTTATTATTATTATATTTCACAGATCTATAAACCTCACAACCTGTGAGGATGCCTGCCATAGATGCAGGCGCAATGTCAGGAGAGAATGCTTCTGGAACCTGGCCAGACAGCCCAGAAAACTCACAACAGCCCATTATTATATCTGCTTCTAACCCAAAGGAGACTCAAAGAGGTTGAACATAAAAGCATTAGCGTAAGATTTAAAATATGCAAATATGCAAATAGAATTAGATATAAACAGTATTAAAAATTCACAGTTAAGATCATTAATGGGGTCCCCTTCACTCACAGTCAGGGTTCTGAAAAATTTGGCAACATGGAAAGGCTTCTGAACGCCACCTGTTGTTGTTGTTGTTGTTGTTATGTTTATACCCCGCCTTATCTCTCCCGAAACATACTCAAAGCGGCTTTACATTTATTATTATGATTACTGTTACTGGGGAGTTTTAGGTAAATAAATACAAGGTTAAAGATGAAGAATTATTTCAAGCGATGCTTTTAGCAAGACGTGATTGGCCGACTCCCTCGAGGCTGACGGCCTGCTTTCCTGCCCCAGGTGTTCACCTTCCAGGTGGGCAACCAGCCAGGCGTGCTGAACCCCAGCCCCGCGGTGGAGGTGGTGCAGGTGCGCTTCCTGTGCGCCCACCCGGCAAGCATGGCCATCAGCCCCGTCTATGAGCTGGCCTCCAGAGCCCCACCGTGCCCCCTGCCCCAGCACCACAAGCAGCTGGTAAGTCAAGGGAGCCTCCCCCAGCCAGGCAAGGGCGGCCCCTCCCTGGCTTCCGACAGGCCTCTCCCGTAGCTTTTAACCTAGGAATACTCACCCACAGGGGGAAATTTAATCTGTATTCAATCTGGGTGTATTATTATTATTATTGCTGGTATTATTGTTTTGTTTTTTTCATTTATTTACGACATTTATATGCCGCTCTTCTCACCCCGAAGGGGACTCAGAGCGGCTTACAAGTAAAATGTAAATACAATATATTATATTATGGCCATAGCACAATATTAATATTATATATTACATTGTACTATGTACTATAACATTATACTGCAATATTATTAGTAATATTACGCATAATATAAAATATATAATTATAATATATTATTAGTAGTATTATACTGTATTACATTATAATACTATCAATATTATATGTATATACTAGGCATGGTTTCGAACCCAAAAATGGCGATTCTAAAATCAAATGGGGGGATTTTTTTGATTAGTAAAAGAAAGACTTACAAAAAAAATTTCCAAGAATTTCTAAAATGTAACTTAATTACTAACGAAATTCATTAGTAGTTCGTATGCCAGCGCATGCGCATTCCAGATGGTTTTGGCCTACAACTCCCAGAAATCCCAGCCAATTTACCAGCTGTTAGGATTTCTGGGAGTTGTAGGCCAAAACCTGAATAAATCACACTGAATTCTAGATGGGACTCTCCAAATAGGAAGGAGGGAGCAAAGGAGGGAGGGAGGGAGCGGGTATTCTATTCTTGAAGCAGCAAAAGAAAAGGAGGAGGAGCCCCCCCCTCGCTCCTCGCTGCCTCTCTCTCACCCCGATCCTGAGGGAGCGAGGGCCCAAGTTTGCCCAGGCTGAGAGGAAAAGGAAGAGGCCTGAGGCTGTGAGGAATGGTGGGAGTTGAAGTCCAAAACACCTGGAGGGCTGAAGTTGGCCCCTCATGAAGCCTCTTCAAGGCTTTAGATCCTGGCAGGCAGAAGGGGCAGGGAGGGGTCCGTCTCCTCCTGCCCTGCCAGGATCTAAAGCATCAAAAGAGTATTGGGGTGAGAAACCAACCTAATGTATAATAGAATGAATGCTACTGCAAGTGCCTAATATTATAAGTAATCCAACTGGTCATAGACCTACATTCCATGCACATGCAATAATACAGCAGTAATAACAATGCGTATAAGAAGAGGTAAAATTCAAACCAAAGTTTGCACCGCATGAGGAGAGACCAGTCAGAATACTTCGGTTTGAATTTTACCTCTTGTTATTGTTATTACTGCTGTATTATTGCATGTGCATGGAATGTAGGTATGACCAGTTGGATTACTTATAATATTAGGCACTTACAGTAGCATTCATTCTATTATACATTAGGTTGGTTTCTCACCCCAATACTCTTTGATGCTTTAGATCCTGGCAGGGCAGGAGAGGCAGGAAGCCTGGAAAATGTAAACAGAGAGGTTTACTCAGAAGTAATCCACAAAGGAGGGCCCTTCATCCAAAGTGCCCTCCTTAGCAGATTTACTTCTGAGTAATCCTCTCTGTTTACATTTTTTCCGGGCTTCCAGCCGAAAGAAGGAGCGAGTTTAGGGCTTGCCTTGCCATAATACTTATTGGCAAGGGAGGCGGGAGGGTGGTGAGAGAGAAGGAGGGTTCCCCCCCCCCCTTACGACCTAATAACGACACTTAAGAAAATCCTGGCCCCCGAAGTTCGAAAAAGAAAGTCCACTTCCTGGTTGGCGTTCCAGGTGCGGAAATACTCAAAAGTAGAATTTCTTACGAATTTCTTACGAAACGAATCATTTTCATAACTTTTTTCTCATGCCTAGTATATACAATATATTATTATAATATATTTGCTTTGTTGTTATTGTTATTATTATTATTAGAGTTTCAGTAGTATCCATTTCAATAGTACCTTATTATTAATCTCCTGGACACTCACCAACATCATCATCATCATCATCTATATAAATAAAAATGTAATGTTCGTTTGTGGGATGAACATAACTCAAAAACCCCTGGACGAATTGACACCAGATTTGGACACAAGACACCTCTCAGGCCAACGAGTGACCGTCACTCATAAAAACACTGAAAAACTCAGCAGAAGAGACTTAAAAAGCCCCAAAACAAGAAATACATTACAACACATGCGCAAAACCAGACATATATTTATTATTTCTTTACTACTAGCTGAGGACCCGGGGGTGCCCGGGTTATTTGAAGAAGGCCTTGTGCGCCAAGGTTGGTTCCTATTAGATGTTTATGTGGCTTGCAGTGGTCTCAGGAACTTAGTGAAGGTACTGCAAGTCCCATTGGCCATGGTCCATCCCCCTCCAAACAGCACCAGGATGTAGAGTGGGTCATGGGGGCTGTGTGTGTCACATTTGGTCTTGATCATTCTCTGGATGAGGGTTGCAGCGGTCTCTGGAAGTGAAGGAAGGTACTGGAAGTCCCATCATCCATGGTCCCCCGTTCTCCAAACTGCACCAGGGTGTTGAGTGGGTCATGGGGGCTCTGTGTGCCAAGTGTGGTCTTGATCAGTCATTGGATGAGGGTCGCAGCGGTCTCAGAAAGTTAGTGAAGGTACTTCAAGTCCCATCATCCATGGTCCGTCCCACTCAAAACTGGACCAGGATGTAGGGTGGGTCACGGGGGCTCTGTGTGCCAAGTTTGGGCCTGGTCTCTGATTTGTAGGGGCTGCAATGTTCTGTGGGAAATGAATTGGGTGAAGGTACTGCAAATCCCATCATTCGTGAGCCATCCTGCCGTAAACCACAGCAGGTTTGTAAAGTGGGCCATTGGGCCTCTGTGTGCCAAGTTTGGTCCTGATTCGCCATTGGTGTGAGCCACAGTGCTCTAAGGAAGTGAATTGAAGTACTGCAAGTCCCATCATCTATGGTCCATCCTCCCTCAAACTGCACCAGGATGTAGGGTGCACCTTGGGGGTCTGTGTGCCAAGTTTGGTCTTGTTCTGTCATTGTTGGGGGCCTAGTCAGGGAAATCAAGTAGAGGAAGCCTAACAATATCCCATGAGCTGAGGCTTAGTCAGGAAAATCAAGTTAAGGAAGCCTTGCTGTCAATTTTGGGCCTGGTCTGTGATTTATAAGGGCTACAGTGTTGTTTGGGAAGTGAATGATGTGAAGGTATTGCAAATCCCATCATTCGTGGCCCATCCTGCCTTAAACCACACCAGGTTGTGAAGTGGGCCATTGGGCCCCTGTTTGCCTAGTTTGGTCCTGATCCGTCACTGCTGTGGGCTGCAGTGGCTGACTGCCTGAGGCCTTTCCTTTTCCCTCTGAGTCGCCTTAGAATGTTGGAATGTGGATGGCCAATCGGAGTCCTTTATGCAAATACCATTTCAGTGGCAACCAATCCCCTCTGTCTGGGGCCGTAGAATGTTGGAGTTCTGAGACTGGCCAATCAGTGTCCTTTATGCAAATAATCCCACAGTGGCAACCAATCGAAACGCTGGCACATATTCCTCCCTCTGCACCGCACCACTGCCCGCAAACACTGACTTTTATTATATACATAGATAGATATTTCTATACCGTTTACACATGGCAATCAATGCCCACAATATAAATACAATAAAAAACAAATAGTAATTAAAAACCATATAAAAACAATTAACAATTAGCAATTAAAACCATAACACACATATATATTCAAACACACATATATACACATATACACAAATATATACACACACATATACATACACCCACAAAACACATCCGCCATCCGCTGCCTTTCAAAACCGTCTTTGGTCATGTAAACATGTTGTTTCCCACCACAGAGTCTCTGGTCGTCAACAGTTCGGCAACTTTCAATGGCAGCTCATTAATTCTCCTTCGTGTAGTTCCCCGGGCCTGATTCCTTAGGATGGCGCCTCCAGGCTATTTAGACCCCAACCAACGGCCACCCCATTCAAACCATACATCATGTCCACCCATGACGCCTTTCAGGTGCCGGTCTCCAGCCTGAGGAACACCGTCCTGGAGCTGGCCCTGTTCGACCAGCACCGGAGGACCTTCGACAACTTCTCCTCTCTGGTCCTGGAGTGGACCTCGGCCAACAGGAGCTTGGCCCGCTTCAGCCACCCGGACTCTATGCAGATGGTGCCCAAGCAGGACGGGACCGGGCAGAGCAGGCTCCACGGTAGGCGCCTCTGTGTACGCACACCTCCTAGGCATCTTGCACATGTAATATAAAATATATAATTATAATATCATATTATTAGTATTATATTGTATTACATAATATTATAAATATTATATGTATATACAATACATTATATTATATTATATGTCTCTCTCTCGGCATTACTTCGCGAACGAAGATCCTTTGGAAGGACTCATCCCACGCTTTTTACAAGCGCGTTGATGACTAAAAAGGCCAATCTGAGATAGGCAAGTTCGGTTACAGAAAGCACAGCAGAAAGTCTCCTCAAGTGATGTTGTTTCCAAGTTGCCGTTCTTTCTGCGTTGTCGAGACCCGTTCGGTGTGTCTTCTCGAAAGAGGCCGCAGCATTGTGGAGAGTGCGTCTCCATGCCTCCCGATGTGAGGCCAGGGTGGGCCATTGTTGGTGATCAATGTGGCCGAGCCTGAGGTGTTGTTTCAGGGAGTCCTTATATCTCTTTTTGGGGCGCCTCTCTTGCGCTGACCCGTGGCGAGGTCACCGTAGAGTAGTATCTTTGGGAGGCGGTGGTCCTCCATCCTAGAGACTTCGTGCCCTGCCCAGCGCAGCTGTGTTCTCAATAGTGTGGCCTCAACGCTGGTGACCCCTGCTTGCTCAAGGACAGCAACATTCGTCACATAGTCGGTCCAGTGTACATTTAGGATTGTGCGAAGACAGCGCTGATGGAAGCGTTCGAGGTGTGGGCGATAGGTGACCCATGTTTCAGACCCATAGAGGAGAACAGACAGTACGATAGCTCTGTACACACTGACTTTGGTGCTTTGCCTCAGGTGCTTGTTGCTCCAGACTCTTTTGTGAAGCCTTCCAAATGCACTCTATGCCTTTGCTCACCTGTGATCTATGTCTTTGTCAGTCTTGGCGTCTGAAGAGATGATGCTTCCCAGGGAGGCGAACTGCTGGACGGACTTAAGCACAGATGTGCCTATGCTGATGTGGGGATGATGGTGTTCTTCCTGTGGTGTGGGCTGGTAGAGGACTTCCGTTTCCTTCAGGCTGACTTCCAGCCCAAACAGCTCTGCAGCTGTTGCAAAGCAGGACGTGAGGCGCTGCAGGGCTGCTTCTGGATGGGCGACAAGGGCAGCATCGTCTGCAAAAAACAGCTCACGGACTCGATCGTGTAGAGTCTTCGTGCGGGTCCTCAGGCGGCTTAAGTTGAACAAGCTACCATCAGTACGATAGCGTATATACATGCCGCCTTCTTCTTCTTCTTCGAGGTCTGCCGTATCCCTTTGGAGCATCATGCTGAAGAAGATTGTAAACAGGGTTGGTGCAAGAACACAACCTTGTTTCACTGCGTTAGTTATGAGAAAGGGATCCGAGAGAGCATTGCCGTATCTGACTTGACCGCGCTGGCCCTCGTGTAACAGGGCAATCATTTTGAGTAATGTGGGGGGACATCATTATTATATATTATAAGCCCATATAAGGCTATGAACCAGAAGCGGGGGCAGTCGGCCTTCGCTGGTAACAACGACCTCTGCCTTTGCCTCTTTTTTTCTTCCGCTCGACGTTGCTCCTGCCTTGGTTCCTCTTAGGGCACCAGCTCCTCGAAGTCCGTCAGGTCAAAGGGACCGTACTGATCGCTGTCCGCTTTGTGCGATACTCCGAGAGAGGCGGCCCAAAGGTGAGCGGGAGGAGATACCCAGGATTCCTTCCAGGCCCAAGCCCTGCGTGCAGCCAGGAGAGCGTCACGTGGTTGCCCTTCTGTGCCCTCTTAGGAGGTCTCCAACTCTCCGGCCTCCGCCGCGGTGGAGCTGATGCTGGTGGAGGACGTCACCGTGGTGCCGGAGAACATCACCGTCTACAACCACCCAGACGTCACGGTAGGAACCGGGCTGCAGGCCACGCCTCCCTCACGTTGGTGCCCAGGATCCCTTGACTTGCAAAGCTTGGGAAAGCGAGTGGGTTGTGGCATCCTAGCCTTGGAATCCTAGCCTTGGAAGGGCCATCCAGGAAAAGCACACTCCAAGCCAGGGGTGGGCAACCGACGGCCCACGGCCCATATCTGGCCCGGCAGCCGGTTCTGTCCGGCCCGGGGAGAAGGGCGTCGGGGGCGAGACCAAGTGTTGCTGCTGCCATCCGATCGCGGGCTCTGTGGGGCCTGTGTTTGCAGGCAGGCCGGAGGAGCGGCAGCTTTGGAGCGCCTGCCATCCCTGCAGGCGATCCTGTCCTGCAGCGGCAGCACTCCGCTACCTGCGGGGGTGATCGGCGTGGCGAACCAGAAGACTTGATTGTCTTCCGGGTCGCCACGGCGATTAGCCGCCTAAGATTGCTGAGTGCTCCCCCTGCAGGCCAGGATCGGCTGCAGGGATGGCAGGCACTCCTCCGGCCTCTCTGCCAACACAGGCCCCACAGAGCCCGCGATCGGATGGCGGCAGCGGCACCCCTTCCTCTTGGCCCCGCTTGGGTTTAAATCACAACCCAAGCCCTCCCAACAGATAGCCAGGTGGCGACTTTAAAACCTCCCGAGAAAGAGGCAGATAGAACCATAGATTGCTGAAGTTGGAAGAGACCCCCGGGGGGGGGGGGTCCCTCTTTTGCCCAACCCTCTTCTGACATGACGGAGGACACAATCCAAGCCCTCCTGATAGATGGCCCTCCAGCCTCTGCTTAAGGACCTCCTAGAGTCCTGGAGTTGAAGGAGACTCCAGGCCAAACCCGTTCAAGCCAAGCAGGAAGGCGCAACCCAAGCCCTCTTCCCAGGTGGCCACCCAGCCATGGGTATGGTTAAGAGGGAGATGATAGAGATACCATAGAGCAGTCTCTCCCAACTGCTGTTCCGCGGCACACTCGTGTTCTGTGAGAGAAAACCTCTCTTCCCCCCTTTCTTCCTAGTATTCCCTGGGGGTGCCTTCCCCTCGCGTGGGAGGCCCTCCCTCCCTCCTTCCTTCTTCCTCCCTCCTTCCTTCTTCCTCCCTCCCTCCTTCCTTCTTCCTCCCTCCCTCCTTCCCTCCGGCCTCTCCCTCCTGCCTGGCTCACCGGCGTTGTTGACCCTCGCCGCCTTCCCCCTCGCCCTCCATCTGCCGTGGGCTTCCTGGGCAGCGCGGAGGAGGCTTTGGGTGGCCTGGGGCTGGGGTATGTCTGCGGGCAAGGCGCGTGGGCGGAGGTGCGGCCAGTCCCGGCGGAGCAGCGCCTCCACCTCCTCCAGTGGGCCCTCTGCCCGGCCCGAGAGGAGCAGCGCCGAGCCCGGGGAGAGGAGCGTGGCCAGGTAGAGGCACATGGCCCGGCCCAGGCCCCGCGACGCCCCTGTCACCACGCACAGGCTCCGGTCCAAGCCGCGCACCTCCGTCGCCCGCGAGAAGCCAGGCAGCCGGGCAGGCAGGAGGAAGAGGGAGGGGCCTGGGCTGAAAGGGGCGGGGCCCAGGTGGAGGCCACGCCCCGAGTGACCAGGTGTGCCGCAGCTCAAAAACGGTTGGGAAACACTGCCCTAGAACACTAGAGCTGGAGGAGAGAGACCCCAAGGGCCGTCCAGCTCAACTCAAAGCCTTCCCAACAGATGGCCACCCAGCCCCGAGAGTTCTAAGGGACCCCAAAGGGGCCACCCAGGCCAACCCTCTTCGGACACGACGGAGGACACAATCCAAGCCCTCCTGACAGGTGGCCATCCAGCTTCTGTTTGAAATCCTCAAGAGAAGAGGATCAATAGAGTAATAGATTGATGGATGGAATGATAGGTTGCTGTGGACCCCCCAAACCACCCACTTTGTGCCAGGCAGGTAGATAACATTTGATCCCTCCCAACTGATGGCCACCCAGCCTCTGCTTAAAAAACCCCGGAGAAGGAGACTCCGAGTCAATGTCTTCCAATGTTGAACGGCTCTCGCCCGCCATGTCACGTTTCCCCGGTTGATTGGGAGGTTTTCCAAATTATTATTATTATTATTATTAGCGTTTGCTTCTCTTTGTCCAGGAAGTGTTCTCGCTGGTGGAAGGCTCCGGCTACTTCCTGGTCAACAGCAGCACCGAGGACATGGCCAACGTCACCTACCTGGAGGCCGAGAGCACCATCCGAGTGAGTGAGCGGGACCTCGGCCCTTCTACACGGGTTGCCCCACTCGTTCGTACATTGGGGGCTGTATGTATGTATACGTGTATGTGTGCATATGTTCAGGGAGTTGGAAGAGGGGTCCTCCAGCCCAACCCCCTTCTGCCCTGTAGGGAAAGCACAATCCGAGCCCTCCCGACAGAGGGTCGTGTATCTCAATAGCAAAATTCATGAAGAAACAGGGCTATAGAATCAAAATGTTCCTACACTTAGAAGGGCCACCCTGAGAGGGCCATCCACAAAGGAAGACACCACCCAAGCCCTCCCAACAGATGGCCATCCAGCCTCTACGTAAAAACCTCCTAAGAAGGACACTCCATTGTTATTATCGATTATGATAATGATTACTATTGGGTTGTTGTAGGTTCAATGATTATTTTCATGTCAGGAGATTTATTATTATTATTATTATTATTATTTTCATGTCAGGAGATTTATTATTATTATTATTTTCATGTCAGGAGGTTTATTATTATTATTATTATTTTCGTGTCAGGAGATTTATTATTATTGTAGGTTTATTATTATTTTCATGTCAGGAGGTTTATTATTATTATTATTATTTTCATGTCAGGAGATTTATTATTATTATTTTCATGTCAGGTTTATTATTATTATTATTTTCGTGTCAGGTTTATTATTATTATTATTATTTTCATGTCAGGAGGTTTATTATTATTATTTTCATGTCAGGAGGTTTATTATTATTATTATTATTTTCGTGTCAGGAGATTTATTATTATTTTTGTGTCAGGGTGTTTATTATTATTATTTTCATGTCAGGAGGTTTATTATTATTATTATTATTTTCATGTCAGGAGGTTTTTATTATTATTATTTTCATGTCAGGTTTATTATTATTATTATTTTCGTGTCAGGAGGTTTATTATTATTATTTTCATGTCAGGAGATTTATTATTATTATTTTCATGTCAGGAGGTTTATTATTATTATTATTTTCGTGTCAGGAGATTTATTATTATTGTAGGTTTATTATTATTTTCATGTCAGGAGGTTTATTATTATTATTATTATTAACGTGTCAGGAGGTTTATTATTATTATTTTCATGTCAGGTTTATTATTATTATTATTTTCGTGTCAGGAGGTTTATTATTATTATTTTCATGTCAGGTTTATTATTATTATTATTATTAACGTGTCAGGAGGTTTATTATTATTATTTTCATGTCAGGTTTATTATTATTATTATTTTCGTGTCAGGAGGTTTATTATTATTATTTTCATGTCAGGTTTATTATTATTATTATTTTCGTGTCAGGAGGTTTATTATTATTATTTTCGTGTCAGGAAGTTTATTATTATTGTAGGTTGATTATTATTATTTTTGAGAAACTGCAAGTGTGAGAGACTTGGCCGTCTACAAGGACCTTGCCCAGGGGATGTTGCCCGGATGTTTTGATGTTGTGGGAGGCTTCTCTCATGTCCCCTTTGCGTGGGGAGCTGGAGCTAACAGAGGGAGCTCATCCGCGATTCGAACCGGTGACCTGTCGGTCTTCAGTCCTTAAACCCTTGTGCCACTGGAGGCTCCTGGTGATAGTGATGATGATGACATACAGAATCATGGAGTTGGAAGAACCCTCCCAAGGCCATCCAGCCCAACCCTATTCTGTCATGCTAGAAAAGCAGCGTCCAGCCACTTCAAACTGGCCATGTTGGTGGTCATTGCTGTACTTCACGGTTCCAAGTGTCAGTTTGCGCTCTCTTGCGCACCTCGTCGCGTGAAGGTACGGGGGAAAGCGGGACGCCTTTGCAAAACACGCCACGGAGGACGCGGCCTCCCTCCCTCCCTTCCTTTCTTTGCTTCTCCTGCCGCAGGTGATCCCCGTGGCCCCGGGTTCCTTGGTGCTGGAGGTCTACGACCTGTGCCTGTCCTTCCTGGGACCGGCCACCGCCTACCTCCAAGTGTCCAACATGTACGACTTGGAAGTGGACCTGGTGGACAAGGTGAGAGCCGGGCCCTGTCGCAAGGCGGGCTCCTCCCGGGGCTTCCCTTGGCCATCTTTGTCCAAAGCAGGGCTGACTTTGGGTCCCTCGGAGGCCCAGCCTGGCTTGCCATCGTCTTTGCAGTTGCCTTCCAGGCCCGGATCAACACCTTTTGGCGCCCTAGGCCACAGTTTGGAATTACGACACACACACACACACCCGCCTCGCGCCGCCGCATTAGAGAGGCCTATCCCCATCCCCCCCCCCCCCCGCTCACCCTCAGCCCTTCCTCCTCTTCTCCCCCGACATCCATCCATCCACTCACTGCTGACAGGCCCGGATTACTCATGGGCGGCACCCATGGGCAGCAGGTCCGGACCCCCCAAAAACACTTTTTAAAAATGGAAAAAATTCAAAAAATAATTTAAAAATTAAGTGCGCATGCACGCGCCCCCCCGCCCTTTGCTCGCTCCAAGGCTCCACCCCCGGCTCCGCCCCCGCCTCCTTGCCGGCATGGTGGCTTTATGAGGGAGGGAGGAGCCGTGGGGAGGCCCCGGGGTGGGGCTTTCCTCCTCTTCGCCAGGGGCGGGGCGGGGGCGGGACAGAGCCAGGGCTGGGGCTTTCCTCCTCCTCGCCGGCGAGGGGGCGGGGCGGAGCCGGGGGCGGTGGCAGATGGCCCTTTTGGCCTAGGGTGGCAAAAACGCCTGATCCGGGCCTGACCGCTGAGACTCCTCCCCACGCCGGGAACGTGCGCCCAGCGATCCCAAAGAACTACAGGTCCCAGCATGCCCCGCGGCTGAGAGGCTGGCTCTACCGCCGCATCCCGGCAGCCCCTGCGGCCTCGAAGGCGGCTCTGCGGCCTTGCACTGGGTGCGCGGAGGGCAGCGGCTGCAGAGAGTCGGGGCCCTCCTAAGCCTCAGGAGCCAATCGCGACCAGCATGGGCTGAAGGAAGAGGCCTCCGAGTCGGCCTCATGCTGGTTGCAATTGGCTCCCGACTCTCTGCATCCGCTGCCCTCCACACCCAGCGCGAGGCCCCAGAGCCACCTTCGAGGCCGCGGGGGCTGCCGGGATGCGGCGCCAGCCTCTCAGCCGCGGAGCATGCTCCTCATCTTCCTCCTCATGCTGCTGGCCGTGGTCACATGGTGCGCCCTCTGCCGGGTCACGTGGGGGCTGGCTCCCGGCTGTATTGTCTGCAGGGCGCTGAGGAGGGAGCCCCCCCTTCCTTCCTTCCTTCCTTCCTTCCTTCCTTCCTTCCTTCCTTCCTTCCTTCCTTCCTTCCTTCCTTCCTTCCTTCCTTCCTTCCTTCCTTCCGAGTACCAGGCGGCAGGAGCCCATCGCGGCACGGTTTTAAAAAAATATTTTATAACATTTGGGGGGCGTGATCTGCGCCCCCCCCGGGCTCGCGCTCCTAGGCCATGGCCCCGCTGGCCCTATGGGTAACCCGGGCATGTTGCGATCAGTCCCAGCCTCCCTATTCCTCCGCCGAGGCTGGCGAAGCGGGTGGCGGTGCGGCACTGGGCACACGTCCCGGGCTTTCTCTTCCAGATCGAGGTGGGCAAATCGGTGCTGGTCTCGGTGCGCGTGCTGGGCCACCTCCGGCTGCCTTTCCAGAGCAAGTACTTCCGCTTCATGCAGCTCCAGCTCAAGGCGGCTTCCTCCATCGTCTCCCTTTCGTAAGTCCCGCAGAAACACCATGACCCACGTGAACCTCGTTGTCGTCATTCCCGCACCCAAAGCAGCCCCCCCCCCCGATCCTTAGGCACAGTCCCAGGGATCCCTCTCTGTTTGTGCGCGTCCCGCCCTTCCGGCCTCGGGCGCATCATGATTCTGTGGGAGGCGCTCTGGGGCTCATGGCCGGCGTCTCCTTGCAGCCTGATGGAGGAGGCGGGCGACTCCGCCGAGGTCTACGTGCTGCGCGCCCTTGCGGTGGGGCAGACCACGCTGGTGGCCAGCGCCTGGGACAAGACGGGGGCCAAGTTCACCTCCACCCCCTGCAAAGTGGAGGTAAGCGGGCCCTTCACCGGTGGGCTCATTGGGGAACGATGGCCCAGCCGGGGGCGGCAGGGGAGGAGGCCGAGAGAAGGGGACACCACCAAAGAATCAGGGGCAGCTAACCCCTTCCAACCAAGGCAGGAAGCAGCGAGGCTTTGAAGCTGCAAGGCCATTCAGTGCTAATCAAAGTGGCCAATAGCAACACCCACACTTTCCTTCAACGCACAAGAGTTCTTTCTCCCACCATTGACATCATTCCACATAGATTTAAGCCTCACTTGCCTAGTTTTTTTTCCCCAGGCAGGAAGCAGCCAGGCTTTGAAGCTGCAAGGCCATTCAGTGCTAATCAAAGTGGCCAATAGCAACATCCATACTTTCCTTCAACGCACAAGAGCTCTTTCTCCCACCATGGACATTATTCCACATAGATTTAAGCCTCACATGCCTAGTTATTTCCCCCAGGCAGGAAGCAGCCAGACTTTGAAGCTGCAAGGCCATTCAGTGCTTATCAAGGTGGCCTATAGCTCCATCCAAACTTTCCTTCAACGCACAAGAGTTCTTTCTCCCACCCTGGACATCATTCCACGTAGATTTAAGCCTCACTTGCCTAGTTTTCTCCCCCAGGCAGGAAGCAGCCAGGCTTTGAAGCTGCAAGGCCATTCAGTGCTAATCAAAGTGGCCAATAGCAACATCCACACTTTCCTTCAACGCACAAGAGTTCTTTCTCCCACCATTGACATCATTCCACATAGATTTAAGCCTCACTTGCCTAGTTTTCCCCCCAGGCAGGAAGCAGCCAGGCTTTGAAGCTGCAAGGCCATTCAGTGCTACTCAAGGTGGCCAATAGCAACATCCACACTTTCCTTCAACGCACAAGAGTTCTTTCTCCCACCATGGACATTATTCCACATAGATTTAAGCCTCACATGCCTAGTTATTTCCCCCCCAGGCAGGAAGCAGCCAGACTTTGAAGCTGCAAGGCCATTCAGTGCTACTCAAGGTGGCCAATAGCAACATCCACACTTTCCTTCAACGCACAAGAGTTCTTTCTCCCACCCTGGACATTATTCCATAGATTTAAGCCTCACTTGCCTAGTTATTTCCCCCAGGCAGGAAGCAGCCAGGCTTTGAAGCTGCAAGGCCATTCAGTGCTAATCAAAGTGGCCAATAGCAACATCCACACTTTCCTTCAACACACAAGAGTTCTTTCTCCCACCCTGGACATCATTCCACGTAGATTTAAGCCTCACTTGCCTAGTTATTTTCCCCCCCAGGCAGGAAGCAGCCAGGCTTTGAAGCTGCAAGGCCATTCAGTGCTAATCAAAGTGGCCAATAGCAACATCCACACTTTCCTTCAACGCACAAGAGTTCTTTCTCCCACCATGGACATTATTCCACATAGATTTAAGCCTCACTTGCCTAGTTATTTCCCCCCCAGGCAGGAAGCAGCCAGGCTTTGAAGCTGCAAGGCCATTCAGTGCTAATCAAGGTGGCCCCTTGCAACATCCAAACTTTCCTTCAACGCACAAGAGTTCTTTCTCCCACCCTGGACATCATTCCACGTAGATTTAAGCCTCACTTGCCTAGTTTTTTCTCCCCCCAGGCAGGAAGCAGCCAGGCTTTGAAGCTGCAAGGCCATTCAGTGCTAATCAAAGTGGCCAATAGCAACATCCACACTTTCCTTCAACGCACAAGAGTTCTTTCTCCCACCATTGACATCATTCCACATAGATTTAAGCCTCACTTGCCTAGTTTTTTCCCCCCAGGCAGGAAGCAGCCAGGCTTTGAAGCTGCAAGGCCATTCAGTGCTACTCAAGGTGGCCAATAGCAACATCCACACTTTCCTTCAACGCACAAGAGTTCTTTCTCCCACCATGGACATTATTCCACATAGATTTAAGCCTCACATGCCTAGTTATTTCCCCAGGCAGGAAGCAGCCAGACTTTGAAGCTGCAAGGCCATTCAGTGCTACTCAAGGTGGCCAATAGCAACATCCACACTTTCCTTCAACGCACAAGAGTTCTTTCTCCCACCATGGACATTATTCCACATAGATTTAAGCCTCACTTGCCTAGTTATTTCCCCCAGGCAGGAAGCAGCCAGGCTTTGAAGCTGCAAGGCCATTCAGTGCTAATCAAAGTGGCCAATAGCAACATCCACACTTTCCTTCAACACACAAGAGTTCTTTCTCCCACCCTGGACATCATTCCACGTAGATTTAAGCCTCACTTGCCTAGTTATTTTCCCCCCCAGGCAGGAAGCAGCCAGGCTTTGAAGCTGCAAGGCCATTCAGTGCTAATCAAAGTGGCCAATAGCAACATCCACACTTTCCTTCAACGCACAAGAGTTCTTTCTCCCACCCTGGACATCATTCCACGTAGATTTAAGCCTCACTTGCCTAGTTATTTTCCCCCCCAGGCAGGAAGCAGCCAGGCTTTGAAGCTGCAAGGCCATTCAGTGCTAATCAAAGTGGCCAATAGCAACAT
>JARBWK010000019.1:21724371-21781871 GCA_030556195.1 Anolis apletophallus
TTTCCCTTTCCCTTCCTTCCGTCCTTCCTTCCTTCCTTCTTTCCTTCCTTCCTTCCATCCTTCCCTTTCTTCCTTCCGTCCCTTCCTTCCTTCCATCCTTCCGTCCTTCCTTCCGTCCTTCCTTTCCTTCCTTCCTTCCATCCTTCCGTCCTTCCTTCCGTCCTTCCTTCGATCCTTCCTTCCTTCCTTCCTTCCTTCCTTCCTCCTTCCTTCCCTTCCTTCCTTCCTTCCTTCCTTCCTTCCTTCCTTCCGTCCGTCCGTCCTTCCGTCCTTCCTTCCTTCCTTCCGTCCTTCCGTCCTTCCTTCCTTCCTTCTTTCCTTTCTTCCTTCCTTCCTTCCTTCCTTCCATCCTTCCTTCCTTCCGTCCTTCCTTCCTTCCTTCCTTCCGTCCGTCCGTCCTTCCTTCCTTCCTTCCATCCTTCCGTCCTTCCTTCCTTCCTTCCGTCCTTCCGTCCTTCCTTCAGTCCTTCCTTCCTTCCTTCCGTCCGTCCTTCCGTCCTTCCTTCCTTCCTTCCGTCCTTCCTTCCTGCCTTACTTCCATCCTTCCTTTCTTCCTTCCGTCCTTCCTTCCTTCCTTCCGTCCTTCCGTCCTTCCTTCCTTCCGTCCTTCCTTCCTTCCTTCCTTCCGTCCTTCCTTCCTTCCTTCCGTCCTTCCTTCCTTCCTTCCTTCCTTCCTTCCATCCTTCCCTTCCTTCCGTCCAACCTTCCTTCCCTTCCTTCCTTCCTTCCTTCCTTCCTTCGTCCTTCCGTCCTTCCTTCCTTCCTTCCTTCCTTCCTTCCATCCTTCCTTCCTTCCTCCCTTCCTTCCTTCCTTCCTTCCTTCCTTCCCTTCCTTCCTTCCTTCCTTCCTTCCTTCCTTCCTTCCTTCATTCCTCCTCCTTCCTTCCCTTCCTTCCTTCCTTCCTTCCATCCTTCCTTCCTTCCTTCCTTCCTTCCTTCCATCCTTCCTTCCTTCCGTCCTTCCTTCCTTCCTTCCTTCCTTCCTTCCTTCCTTCCTTCCTTCCTTCCTTCCTTCCTTCCTTCCTTCCTTCCATCCTTCCTTCCGTCCATTCCTTCCTTCCTTCCTTCCTTCCTTCCTTCCTTCCTTCCTTCCTCCTTCCTTCCTTCCTTCCTTCCTTCCGTCCTTCCCTTCCTTCCTTCCTTCCTTCCTTCCTTCCTTCCTTCCTTCCTTCCCTTCCTTCCTTCCTTCCTTCCTTCCATTCCGTCCTTCCTTCCTTCCTTCCTTCCGTCCTTCCTTCCTTCCTTCGTCTTCCTTCCTTCCTTCCTTCCTTCCTTCCATCCTTCCTTCGTCCTTCATCTTCCTTCCTTCCTTCCTTCCTTCCTTCCTTCCTTCCTTCCTTCCTTCCTTCCTTCCTTCCTCCTTCCTTCCGTCCTTCAGTCCTTCCTTCCTTCCTTCCTTCCTTCCTTCCTTCCTTCCTTCCTTCCTTCCCTTCCTTCCTTCCTTCCTTCCTTCCTTCCTTCCGTCCTTCCGTCCTTCCTTCCTTCCTTCCTTCCTTCCTTCCTTCCTTCCTTCCGTCCTTCCCCTTCCTTCCTTCCTTCCTTCCTTCCTTCCATCCTTCCTTCCTTCCCACGGAAACACCGTGACCCACATGAACCTCGTTGTCGTCATTCCCCGCATCCACAGCGGCCCCCCGTCCTTAGACACAGGGATCCCTCTGTGTTTGTGCGCGTCCCGCCCTTCCGGCCTCGAGCGCATCATGATTCTGTGGGAGGCGCTCTGGGGCTCATGGCCGGCGTCTCCTTGCAGCCTGAGGGAGGAGGCGGGCGACTCCGCCGAGGTCTACGTGCTGCGCGCCCTTGCGGTGGGGCAGACCACGCTGGTGGCCAGCGCCTGGGACAAGACGGGGCCAAGTTCACCTCCACCCCTGCAAAGTGGAGGTAAGCGAGGCCCTTCACCGGTGGGCTCATTGAGAGCGATGGCCCAGCCGGGCAGCAGGGGAGGCGAGAGAGAAGGGGACGTCACCAAAGAATCAGGTGCCGCCATCACCTGCCCACCAAGGCAGGAAGCAGCGAGGCTTTGAAGCTGCAAGGCCATTCAGTGCTAATCAAGGTGGCCAATAGCAACATCCACACTTTCCTTCAACGCACAAGAGTTCTTTCTCCCACCCTGGACATCATTCCACATAGATTTAAGCCTCACTTGCCTAGTTTTTTCCCCCCAGGCAGGAAGCAGCCAGGCTTTGAAGCTGCAAGGCCATTCAGTGCTAATCAAGGTGGCCAATAGCAACATCCACACTTTCCTTCAACGCACAAGAGTTCTTTCTCCCACCCTGGACATCATTCCACATAGATTTAAGCCTCACTTGCCTAGTTATTTCCCCCCCAGGCAGGAAGCAGCCAGGCTTTGAAGCTGCAAGGCCATTCAGTGCTAATCAAAGTGGCCAATAGCAACATCCACACTTTCCTTCAACGCACAGAGTTCTTTCTCCCACCCTGGACATCATTCCACATAGATTTAAGCCTCACTTGCCTAGTTTTTTCTCCCCCCAGGCAGGAAGCAGCCAGGCTTTGAAGCTGCAAGGCCGTTCAGTGCTAATCAAGGTGGCCCCTTGCAACACCCACACTTTCCTTCAACGCACAAGAGTTCTTTCTCCCACCATGGACATTATTTCACATAGATTTAAGCCTCACTTGCCTAGTTCCCCCCCCCCAGGCAGGAAGGAGCCAGGCTGTGAAGCTGCAAGGCCAGGCAGTGCTAATCAAGGTGGCCAATAGCAACACCCACACTTTCCTTCAACGCACAAGAGTTCTTTCTCCCACCCTGGACATCATTCCACATAGATTTAAGCCTCACTTGCCTAGTTATTCCCCCCCCCCAGGCAGGAAGCAGCCAGGCTTTGAAGCTGCAAGGCCATTCAGTGCTAATCAAGGTGGCCAATAGCAACATCCACACTTTCCTTCAACGCACAAGAGTTCTTTCTCCCACCCTGGACATCATTCCACATAGATTTAAGCCTCACTTGCCTAGTTTTTTCCCCAGGCAGGAAGCAGCCAGGCTTTGAAGCTGGAAGGCCGTTCAGTGCTAATCACGGTGGCCAATAGCAACATCCACACTTTCCTTCAATGCACAAGAGTTCTTTCTCCCACCCTGGACATCATTCCACATAGATTTAAGCCTCACTTGCCTAGTTTTTTCCCCCCAGGCAGGAAGCAGCCAGGCTTTGAAGCTGCAAGGCCATTCAGTGCTAATCAAGGTGGCCAATAGCAACATCCACACTTTCCTTCAACGGACAAGAGTTCTTTCTTTCTCCCACCCTGGACCTTACAAAGATACATAAACCTCCCTTGCAGCAGAGCTCACAACCTCCGAGGACGCCTGCCATAGATGTGGGCGAAACATCAGGAGAGAATGCTGCTGGAAATGTGGCCTGGCAGATCCAAACCTGGCCGCGGCTGGTGCTTTTGTCTTTGTTTGTGTTGTCCAGATCTTCCCGCCGTTCAGGCTCATTCCCGAGAAGATGGTCCTCATTCCGCACAACATGATGCAAGTGAGTCTAGGATGGCAAAGAGCCACGCCACCCACAGCACACGCCCCGCGGTAGTGTTGAGCCCAGTTGGTGGCTGGCACCGGGGTCGCCTCCAGCCACGTGTTCCTGCTCCTGTTTTCCCACCCAACGCCAGGTGATGTCCGAAGGCGGGCCGCAGCCGCAGTCCCTCATCCACTTCTCCATCAGCAACCGGACCGTGGGCGCCGTGAACGGGCGAGGCCAGGTCACCGCCAAGGCCGTGGGCTCCGCCGTCATCCTCGGCACCATCCAGGCCGTCAGCGAAGACACCGGGAAGGTCATCGTCTTCTCGCAGGTACATTGCTGTTCCGACCTTTGTCGAGTCCCTTGCCAGAGTCCGAGTTTGCCGCTGCAACTTGGTTCTGGTTCCTTGGTTCTCAGTGTCCTTTCCTAATGGGTTCTAGCATAAAAACACGAAAAAGCGTACCAAAGTGCACAAACTTTGTTTTTGTGGAAGAGGCACAATAACAATAACAATAATAACAATAATAATAATGTATTTATTTATTTATGGCATTCATATGCCACCCTTCTCACCCCGAAGGGGACTCAGCAGGGAAATATACATACAATATATTATATTATATATTATATTATTATTAGCATAGCATAGCACAATATCGGTATTCTATATTACTATATTGTACTATACCATTGTACTGTAATATTATTCTCTCGGCATTACTTCGCGAACGAAGATTCTTAGGAAGGGCTCATCCCACGCTTTCTACAAGCGCACTGATGACTAAAAAGGCCAATCTGAGATAGGCAAGTCCGGTTGCAGAAAGCACAGCAGAAAGTCTCCTTGGGTGATGTCGTTTCCAAGTTGCGGTTCTTTCTGCGTTGTCATTTCTCTTCGAGACCCATTTGGCGTGTCGTCTCGAAAGAGGCCGCAGCATTGTGGATAGTGCGTCTCCATGCCTCCCGATGTGAGGCCAGGGTGGACCATTGTTGGGGATCAATCTGGGTGAGCCTGAGATGTGGTTTCAGGGAGTCCTTATATCTCTTTTTGGGGGCGCCTCTCTTGCGCTGACCCGTGATGGGTTCACCATAGAGTAGTATCCTTGGGAGGCGGTGGTCCTCCATCCTAGAGACGTGCCCTGCCTAGCGCAGCTGTTTTCTCAATGGCATGGCCTCAACGCGGGTGACCCCTGCTTGCTCAAGGACAGGAACATTCATCACATAGTCGGTCCAGTGTATGTTTAGGATTGTACGAAGACAGCGCTGATGAAAGCGTTCGAGGAGTCGTAGGGATTGGCGATAGGTGACCCATGTTTCAGACCCATAGAGGAGAATAGACAGTACGATAGCTCTGTACACACTGATTTTGGTGCTTTGCCTCAGGTGCTTGTTGCTCCAGACTCTTTTGTGAAGGCTTCCGAATGCACTATATGCCTTTGATAATCTGTGATCTCTCTCTTTGTCAATCTTGGCGTCTGAAGAGATGATGCTTCCCAGGGAGGTGAACTGCTGAACGGACTTAAGCACAGACGTGCCTATGCTGACGTGGGGATGATGGTGTTCTTCCTGTGGTGCGGGCTGGTAGAGGACTTCCGTTTCCTTCAGGCTGACTTCCAGCCCAAACGGCTCTGCAGCTGCTGCAAAGCAGGATGTGGGCGCTGCAGGGCTGCTTCTGTGTGGGCGACAAGGGCAGCATTGTCGGCAAAAAGGAGCTCACGGACGAGATAGTTTAGAGTCTTAGTGCGAGCCCTCAGGCGGCTTAAGTTGAACAAGCAGCCTTCAGTACGATAGCGTATATATATGTCGCCTTCTTCTTCGAGGTCTGCCGTAGCCCTTTGGAGCATCATGCTGAAGAAGGTTGTAAATAGGGTTGGTGCAAGAACGCAACCTTGCTTCACTCCATTAGTTATGGGAAAGGGCTCCGAGAGAGCATCGCCGTGTCTGACTTGACCGTGCTGGCCCTCGTGTAACAGGATAATCATTTTGAGGAATGTGGGGGGACATCCTAGACGTTCCAGGATCTGCCACAGACCTTTCCTGCTCACAGTGTCGAATTATTATATTATATTATCTTATATTATTAGCATAACACAGGAGACAAGCTGGAACTGTCTTCCTGGGGCCCCTCTCTTCAATAATAATAATAATTATTATTATTATAATTTTGTACAAAATCTAACATTTATTATCTCGTTTGCTGTGACATACTGTGTTTTTGTGTCAGAATAATAATAATAATAATACTCTTTATTTACATTCTGCTCTCTCTCTCCAAGGAGACTCAGAGCAGGGTACATTATACACATATACGCAAACATTCAATGCCTTTGATACAGTGAATAACAGTCACATACCAAACACAAACAAAGGCAAAGGCTTCCCTTTCCATCTCCAGCGTCTGGAGGCGATGTTCAACTCTGGCCACAGGGAGGAGCTCTTGCTCCATGTTTCCATGCCGAGTAAGTAGCATGTTGTCTGTAGACACCTTCTTGGAGGAGTTGCCAGTATAGTTGCATGGGCGCTTTTTACCTTCCCACCAAGGCTGTACCTATTGATCTACTCCCGTTGCATGTTTTTGAACTGCTAGGTTGGCAGAAGCTAGAGGTAATAGCTGGAGCTCACCCCGACCAGCAGCTTCAAACAGCCAACTTCCCAGTTAGCAGGTTTTTCTACCGCTAGCGGTTTAACCCGCTGCCTGACCATAGACATTGCAATAGTTTTTCGATGACTGTCTCATCGGGTCTCGCCCAGAAGTTTTTTGGAGCGGAACAAGGAACGGCTGGCCTGAACATGTTGCTTGGATTCCTCAGGACCAGGTGGACTTGGAGGTGGTCCGGCTCAAAGGGGTGCGGATCCACGCTGCGGCCACGAGGCTCGTCACGGGCACCAAGGTGAGTCTTTTGTCCTCTTGGGATAGAGGCGATCCGTTGAATCGCGGATACGGGGGCCCGATGGGAGATTCCCACCCGAACATGAGGAAGAACTTCCTGACTGGGAGAGCTGTTCAGCAGTGGAACTCTCTGCCCCGGAGGGGGTGTGATGGAGGCTCCTTCTTTGGAGGCTTTTGAGCAGGGGCTGGGTGGCCATCTGTCGGGGGTGCTTTGAAAGCGATTTGAAAGCCGAGCCCTCTCTTTGCAGATGCCGGTGTATGTGATGGGGCTGACCACAACGCTGACCCCCTTTTCCTTTGGGAGCGCCAACCCGGGCCTGGTCTTCCACTGGACCGTGAGCAAACGGGACGTCCTGGACCTCCTCCCAAGGCATTCGGAGGTACGGGGCATCCCGCCTGTCACATGGTCACGGCTCAGCTTCTTTGCATGTCCCTCCAGTTCCACACCACCACTCTCTTGACCCTTCAGTGGGAGTGACCAGCTGTCCATTAGAACTGTATTTCCGTCCTCAACCATTTGGTGCTTGACGTACGTGGTCCTTCCCTCTCCTCCGTCCTTCAGGTGTCCCTGCAGCTCCCTCCCGAGAGTAACTTTGCCATGGTCCTGCACACCAAGGCGGCCGGGAGGACCAGCATCCGAGTGACCGTGCGGGCCTTGGACCCCTCGGCCAGGCAGCTGGAGGGCGGCCAGGCGGAGCTCTCCGACGAAGTGCAGGTCCTGGTAAGCCAGCTCCCCCTGCCCCACCCCTGGCCCCAAGCTCCCCCTTCTGCGCCTCTCCCGGCCTCTTGGCCGCCCCCCCTCCCCCAAGGAGTATGGCTGGCGTCTCCGTGGCCACAACCCTGTGGGGTAGGACACCACGGCCTTGGTAATGGAGCAGGGAGTGGGACACAAGTCACTCAGAAGGGATCAGGCAGGCAAGGGAAGTGGGTTGGAAGGGACCCCAGTGGGACATCTAGTCTCACCCCCCTGGGGCCAGGAAGGAGGTCGCCCTCTGGCTCCTCTTCACTGGTGGCGATCCAGCATCAAGGCCTCCAGAGAAGGAGAGGAAGGGAGGGAGGGGGGTAGATAGATTAGATAGGTGCAGAGCAGGACATAGGTAGGTAGATGTGATAGATGCATAGATGTATGGATGCATGTATAGATTGATAGGTGCATAGATGGATGGAGGCATAGATAGAAATATGGATGCATGAATAGATGGATAGATAGATGGGTAGGATAGATGCATAGATGGATGGATGGATGCATAGATCAGTGTTTCCCAACCAGTGTGCCGGGGCACACTACTGTGCCATGAGCGATCATCAGGTCTGCCGTGGGAAATTGGAACCTCCAGGAAGGGGGAGAGAGTCTAGTGTGTTGAAGTATAAAAACCCTAAGAAACATACCTCGATAAAGGCACAAAATTACAACCACCCCCCTCCCCACCCGTTGTCTACTTGGTCTCTCCCTCTCCATGCATTGGGAAGGCCCATCTCCCTTTCCCCAAGTAGAGACCTCCTCTTGCCTCCTGGGGGTTCTGTGTGGGAAGTTTGGCCCAGTTCTATCATTGGTGGGGTTCAGAATGCTCTTTGATTGTAGGGGAACTATAAATCCCAGCAACTACAACTCCCAAATGTCAAGGTCTATTTCCCCTGAACTCCATCTGCGTTCATATTTGGGCACATTGAGTATTCATGCCAAGTTTGGTCCTGATCCAACATTGTTTGAGTCAACAGTGCTCTCTGGATATAGGTAAACTACAACTCCCAAACCCAAGGTCGATGCCCACCAAACTCTTACAGTATTTTCTCTTGGTTATGGGAGTTCTGTGTGGGAAGTTTGTGTCTCTCTGCCATTCCTGCCAGGATATCTATGTTGTGTTCAGCGAAACAGGCCCAGGTTTCACACTGAGTGTATAAATACACTTAAAAACATATTAACTATATGTATGACTGTGTTAGAGTGCTGTTTTGTGACATTTTGGGTTAGTATTAGTATGTGTTGTGTGTGGGTGTCTTTCTGCCATTCCTGCCAGGATACCTATATTGTGTTCACCGAAACAGGCCCAGGTTTCACACTGAGTGCATAAATACATTTAAAAACATATTAACTATATGTATGACTGTGTTAGAGTGTCGTTTTGTGTCATTTTGGTTGGTGGTGTGCCCCAGGATTTGGCCAATGTAAAAAGTGTGCCACGGCTCAAAAAAGGTTGGGAAACACTGGGATAGATAGATATATGGATAGATGGATAGATAGGCAGGTAGGATAAATGCATAGATAGATAGATAGATGGATGTATAGATGCATTTATAGATAGATATATGGATGCATGGATAGATGGATAGATAGATGCATAGATAGATATATGGATGTGTGGATGCATGCATAGATGGATGGATGGATAGATATATGGATGCATGGATAGATAGATGGATAGATAGATATATGGATGCATGGATAGATGGATGGATGCATTCATAGATGGATGGATGCATGCATAGATGGATGGATGGATAGATAGATGGATGGATAGATATATGGATGCATGGATAGATGGATGGATGGATAGATAGATGGATGGATAGATAGATATATGGATGCATGGATAGATGGATGGATGGATAGATAGATATATGGATGCATGGATAGATGGATGGATGGATAGATAGATGGATAGATAGATATATGGATGCATGGATAGATGGATGGATGGATAGATAGATGGATGGATAGATATATGGATGCATGGATAGATGGATGGATGGATAGATGGATGGATGCATTCATAGATGGATGGATGCATGCATAGATGGATGGATGGATAGATAGATGGATGGATAGATATATGGATGCATGGATAGATGGATGGATGGATAGATAGATGGATGGATAGATATATGGATGCATGGATAGATGGATGGATGGATAGATAGATGGATGGATAGATATATGGATGCATGGATAGATGGATGGATGGATAGTTGGATGGATACATGGATAGATGGATGGATGCATGCATAGATGGATGGATAGATAGATAGATGGATAGATATATGGATGCATGGATAGATGGATGCATGGATAGATGGATGGATGGATAGATAGATGGATGCATGGATAGATGGATGCATGCATGCATAGATGGATGGATAGATAGATGGATGGATAGATATATGGATGCATGGATAGATGGATGGATGGATAGATAGATAGATGGATGGATAGATATATGGATGCATGCATAGATGGATGGATGGATAGATAGATGGATGGATGGATGGATACATATATGGATGCATGGATAGATGGATGGATGGATAGATATATGGGTGTATGGATGCATGGATAGATGGATGGATGGATAGATGGATGGATGGATACATATATGGATGCATGGATAGATAGATGGATGTATGGATGCATGGATAGATGGATGGATGGATGGATAGATGGATGGGTGGATACATATATGGATGCATGGATAGATATATGGATGTATGGATGCATGGATGGATGGATGGATAGATGGATGGATGGATACATATATGGATGCATGGATAGATAGATAGATGTATGGATGCATGGATAGATGGATGGATGGATAGATGGATGGGTGGATACATATATGGATGCATGGATAGATATATGGATGTATGGATGCATGGATGGATGGATGGATAGATGGATGGATGGATACATATATGGATGCATGGATAGATAGATGGATGTATGGATGCATGGATAGATGGATGGATAGATATATGGATGCATGGATGGATAGGTAGATGGATTGATGGATGGATGTATGGATGCATGGATAGATAGATGGATGGATAGATGCATGGGTGAGTTGGAAGAGACCCCAAAGAGAGCCATCCAGTCCCGCCTCCTCCTGCCATAAAGGAAGATACCATCCAAGCCCTCCTGACAGATGGACATCCAGAGACTGTTGGTAAACCTCCGGAGAAATAGATGCATATGGATGGATGGATGGATGGATGGAGTCCTAGAAGGCTGCAGTTGGCAGAGACCCCAGAGAAGGCCACCCAGCCCAAGCCCCTTCTGCCAGGCAGGGAGACACCCTCCAAACCCTCTCGAGAGATGGCCCTCCAGCCCCAGGGAAGGGAGGTGGCTCCACAGGCTCCTTCGGTAGAGAGGCGGGACTCCTTGGGGTGCAGCCCAAACTCCCACGGGCCTTTGCTTTGCTGCTGCTGCATCAGAGTCTTGGCCCAAGTTCCGCTTTCTCGCCGCGAAGACCCCGAGACCCTTTTTCACGCGGAGAGTTCTTCTCTCTAAGTTTGGGAGGGGCTTCTTTCCCTGAGCCCTTGGCCTCCCCCAACATGGCCGCCCTGGGCGTGCGTGCCTTGCTGCCCTCCCCCCCCCCCCCGGTGCCTCCTTGCAGGTGTTTGAGAAGCTGCAGCTCTTCTGCCCGGAGTGTCCGGCGGGCCAGATCCTCATGTCCATGAACTCCCAGCTCAAGCTGCGCACAAACAGGTACCTCCAGGACCAGGGAAGGGGAAAGCCAGTCCAGGCGCCCCAGGCTTGGGGTTCCCCAAAGGCCACCCCTTCTCACCCCCATTGGGAACATCCATTGCGGTCATCCCCCCCCCCCCACTTTGTCCTTGTAATTGACCATAAGCTCCTTGGTGTTGTTGACGTTAAGAACCACATTGTGGTTGCGATCACGCGCAGCCGACCACATTCCGTTCCCTGCGCGGATGGACGAAGGCCGCCCGCGTTCACGGCCGTGCTTCCTTTCTGCCCCAGGGAGGGGGCGGCTGTGGTGGCCACGCAGCTCCTGCAGTGCTTCCCAAACTCCTCCGTCATTGAGGAGAGCCGGCAGGGCCTCCTCCGGGCCGGATCCGTCACCGGGACGGCGGTGCTGGAGGTGACCGCGCTGGAGCCCGTCGGCGTCAACCAGACCATCATCACCGGCGTGCGGGTAAGGAGAGGGGCGGCGCAAGGAGAGAATGAATGCCCTCTTGACCCGGATCCAATGCTAAATGACCTCACCAACCTTAGGCTGCGCATTGCATGTGCATTATACGGTCGCCTGGAGACCACGAATAATCCCTCTGAGGAGTGGCCTAAAGAGCTGGGTCTGTTGAGCTGCAGGAGAGAAGGGCAAGAAAAGGAGACGTGGAAATGTAAACATTGGAAAGGATATAGTCCAGTCCCCTGCCATGCAGGAAAAGCACGATCAAAGCACCCCTGACAGGTGGCCATCCAGCCATTATTATTATTATTATTATTAATCTATGTATATAATAAAAGTCAGTGTTTGCGAGCGGAGGTGCGGAGGAATATGTGCCAGCATTTCGATTGGTTGCCACTGTGGGATTATTTGCATAAAGGAGTCTGATTGGCCATCTACATTCCAACATTCTAAGGTGACACAGAGGGAAAAGGAAAGGCCTCAGGCAGGCAGTCACTACGGTCTGCAGCAATGACGGATCAGGACCAAACTTGGCACACAGGGGCCCAACATTCTAAGGCACCAGACAGAGGGGATTTGTTGCCATTGAGGGAGTATTTGAATAAAGGACTCTGATTGGCCATCTACATTCCAACATTCTAAGGTGACACAGAGGGAAAAGGAAAGGCCTCAGGCAGGCAGTCACTACGGTCTGCAGCAATGACGGATCAGGACCAAACTTGGCACACAGGGGCCCAATGGCCCACTTCACAACCTAGTGTGGTTTAGGGCAGGAGGGGCCACGAATTATGGGATTTGCAGTACCTTCACATCATTCACTTCCCAAACAACACTGCAGCCCCTATAAATCACACACAAGGCCCAAAATTGACAGTAAGGCTTCCTCAACTTGATTTTCCTGACTAGGCCTCAGCTCATGGGATATTGTTTAGGGACTGAATTGACAGTAAGGCTTCCTCAACTTGATTTTCCTGACTAGGCCCCCAACAACGACAGAACAAGACCAAACTTGCCACACAGATTCCCCAAGACGCACTCTACATCCTGCTGCAGTTTGAAGGCAGAAGGACCATGGATGATGGGACTTGCAGTACCTTCACTCACTTCCTGAAAACAACGTGACCATCAACCAATGACCAATACAGACCATCATTGGCGCACAGAGCCCCCTTGACCCACTCCACACCCTGGTGCTGTTTCAAGGAGGATGGACCACAGATGATGGGACTTGAAGTACCTTCACTCACCTTCCGAGACCGCTGCAACCCTCATCCAGAGAATGATCAAGACCACATGTGACCCACAGAGCCCCCATGACCCACTCTATCTTCTACTGCAGTTTGGAGGAGGGTGGACCGTGAATGATGGGACTTGGAGTACCAAAGACCAACCTTGGCACACAATGCCTTTCTCAAATAACCCGGGCACTGCCGGGTCCCCAAGCTAGTAATAATAATAAAGTTGGAGGAGACCCCATAGGCCATCCAGTCCAATCCCCTGCCATGCAGGAAAAGCGCCATCAAAGCACCCCTGACCAATGGCCACCCAGCCTCTGTTTAAAACCTTCCAAGGAAGGAGCTTCCACCAGACTCCGAGGCAGAGAGTTCCACTGCTGAACTGTTCAGGAAGTTCTTCCTAATGTCCGGGTGGAATCTCTTTCCCTGCAACTTGAACCCACTGTTTCTAGTTTCCAGGGGCTGCTCGCTCTTCCTTATGGGATCCTTTCACCTATTATCTATACGTGGCTCCTCTCCCGTCTCCTCTCCACCTTCTCTTCTGCATGCTAAGCAGACCCAGCTCTTTTGGACGCTCCTCAGGGGGGTTATTCGTGGTCTCCAGACCTTAGAGTCAATATCCCTGTTGAACTGTGGAACCCAGAATTGGACACCGTGTGATTCCAGTTGAAATCTCACCAAAGCCGAATAAAGGGGCACCGTGACGTCCCTCTGTCCAAGCACTAGGCTGCTTTGGGTGCCGCCCACAGGAGCCTAGTGTTCCTTCCCTGCTTCCTTCCTTGCTCGCAGGTGGCTCCGGTCTCCTACCTGCACGTGAGCAGCTCCCCACGGCTCTTCTCGAGCGGCCCGGGCCCCCTCCGTGCCTTCCCTCCGGGCATGTCCCTGATGCTCCGGGTGCAGTTCTACGACAGCGCCGGGGAGCGCTTCCATGCCCAGAGCAGCCAGCTCCACCTGGCCCTCAACAGGTAGGCAGGGTCCGCAGTAGGCAGACACAGGTTGGACTCCAACAAGGAGGAGGACCTGGCCGTTTCTTGTCTTGCAGGGACGACCTGCTGCTGCTGCGCCCGGGCAGCGAGAACCACACCTTTGTGGCCCAAGCGGTGAACAGCGGGGTGACGCTAGTGGGCCTGTGGGACGCTCGGCGCCCAGGGATGGCCGACTATATCCCGGTCCCCGTGGAGCAGGCCATCGGCCCGGAACTGCCCCACCCGCTGGCCCCGGGAGACCTAGTCTGCTTCCACATCGCCCTGGTCGGCCCCAAAGGTCAGTGGGCCATTCGGGGTCCCGGGAAGGGCTTTGGGGAGGAAGGAGAGAGGACATTGGGAGGGTACCAGCTTTCCTTTTCCTTGACATTGTTGTTTCCAAGCACCCTTTCACCCAGCACAACCACAGCAGAGTCCAGTAATATTATCGAGAAATGTTTATCGAGGCAGGTACAAAGGGAAAGAAGAGCAATTCCAAAAGGGTCAGTAGAACAGAAAACACAAAATAGCAGCAATCCAAAAAATAGCAAAGTACATCAAGTCCAGAGAACCAGAATCCAAGTGGTCCAAGCACAAATCCATAAACCAGGAAACAGGAGCTTCTTCCAAGTCAAACCCTTACAGCAGTGTTTCCCAACCAGTGTGCCGGGGCACACTAATGTGCCGTGAGCGATCATCAGGTGTGCCGTGGGAAATTGGAACCTCCAGGAGAGGGGGGGGGGGGAGACGAGTCTAGTGTGTTGAAGTATAAAAACCCTAAGAAACGTACCTCAATAAAGGCACAAAATTACAACCACCCCCCTCCCCACCCATTGTCTACTTGGTCTCTCCCTCTCCATGCATAGGGAAGGCCTGCCTCTCTTTCCCCAAGTAGAGACCTCCTCTTGCCTCCCCCCCCCACCCCCGGGGCCGAATGCCGGATGGTTCAGTCCAGCTCCGGCCCCGCCCCTCCTCCCTCTCCTCCCCGGTGCGCGCGAAACCGCTCTCGGCCTCCGGCTCCCTGCCCACCGCCACTGCCTTCCTTCCTGCCTGCTTCGCCAGCCCTGGGACGCCCACCCGGGCCACCCTGCTGACCCCCAAGGAGCTGCGAAGGTGATGAGTGAGGCTCCTGCTCCCCACGACCCCAATTCAAGCGTGGCAGGGAGGGAGGGGGCAACCTAAGAGAGAGGGAGACTGCTGGTCTTTCGATACCCCCCCCCCCTCCAGAAAACGGTAACTCCCAAATGTCAAGGTCTATTTCCCCTGAACTCCATCTGTGTTCACATTTGGGCATATTGAGTATTCATGCCAAGTTTGGTCCTGATCCAACATTGTTTGAGTCCACAGTGCTCTCTGGATATAGGTGAACTACAACTCCAAAACTCAAGGTCAATGCCCACTAAACTCTTATAGCATTTTCTCTTGGTTTTGGGAGTTCTGTGTGGGAAGTTTGTGTCTTTCTGCCATTCCTGCCAGGATATCTATGTTGTGTTCATCGAAACAGGCCCAGGTTCCACACTGAGTGTATAAATAAATTTAAAAACATATTAACAATATGTATGACTGTGTTAGAGTGCCATTTTGTGTCATTTTGGTTGGTGGTGTGCCCCAGGTTTTTGCAAGTGTAAAAAGTGTGCTGCTGCTCAAAAAAGGTTGGGAAACACTGCCTTACAGGAACAAAGACATGAACCAGATCAGGAAACTTGAGAGCATAGACAGGAACACCATCCTTAAACCAACGTTGTCTCCTCTGAGAGGCTTGAAGCCATACTGCTTAGTTTAAGCCCATTGAGGTACCCATGACATCATGCCGAACACACCTGGACTTCAAGGTCTTCTGTGAGAATATTTAACTTGCCTGTGTCTCACTCCCTCCATTCTCAGGCCTAATCTAGTTTCTCGGGAAAACTTCCCATTCGCACAAGCACGTTCGCTTTCCCCTGTTTGTTTATTTATTTTCTTATGTGTGGTATTGATCTCCATTCTTCCCGTTTGTCCCCGTCCCCCATTTGTCCATATGGTATGTCCTTCCTTCCTTCCTTCCTTCCTTCCTTCCTTCCTTCCTTCCTTCCTTCCTTCCTTCCTTCCTTCCTTCCTCCCTCCCTCCCTCCTTCCTCCCTTCCTTCCTTCCTTCCTTCCTTCCTCTTTCTCTCCCAATGGCAAGGGTCATGCAACTGCAAAGGAAGGGGGCAGATGCTGGGAAAATTGCCCTGGGGAGGCGAGTGGGACCGAGTCAGTGCCTTGCTCTCTTTGGCACCTTCCACACAGCTGAATAAAAACCCCACATTATCTGCTTCGAACTGGAATATATGTCAGTGTGGACTCGGATAACCCAGTTCAAAGCAGATAACCTGGATGCTCTGGGTTCTATGGCTGTGTGGAAGGGCCCTCTGTCTCTTTCTCTCCCTCTCCATCCAGGTGAACCTGGGACCTGGCAGGTGGCACCCGGCGACCTCTTGGAGGTGGACGCCGAGAGCGGGGCAGCCTTTGCCAAGCGGGCTGGGAAAGCCACCGTCTTCCACGACCTCCCAGGCCTGGTCAAGACCTACAGAGAGGTAGGGGCTAGAGCAGGATCCCAGCACCCAGGCCCGGATCAATACCTTTTGGCGCCCTAGGCCACAGTTCGAAATTAGGTCCCCCCCCCCCCATTGGCTGCCGCCGCATCACTCCTCCTGCTTCTGCTAAGGCATAGCAGAAGCAGGAAAAGCTAGTGCGGTGGCGGCAGCCAATCAAGGGTGCCTGAGGCGGTGCTTAGCTGCTAGGCGCCGCCCCGAGCAACCCCCATTGGCTGCCGCTGCCACGCCAGTCCTCCTGCTTCTGCTAAGGCATAGCAGAAGCAGGAAAAGCTAGTGCGGTGGCGGCAGCCAATCAAGGGTGCCTGAGGCGGTGCTTAGTGCTAGCTGCTAGGCTGCTGCTGCCACGCAACCCCTGCTTCTGCTAAGGCATAGCAGAAGCAGGAAAAGCTAGTGCGGTGGCGGCAGCCAATCAAGGGTGCTCCTGCTTCTGCTAAGGCTGCTGCTGCAGAAGGCATGGAGAAGCAGGAAAAGCCAGCGCGGTGGCGGCAGCCAATCAAGGGGCTCTTTGCTACGCTGCCCCGGGCACATGCTGCCGCTGCTCCTGCTTCTGCTAAGGCATAGCAGAAGCAGGAAAAGCCAACGCAGCGGCGGCAGCCAATCGGGGCTCTTTACGGCTGCTCCCTGGCGCGGAGGTGGGCGGGTCGCTTCTGGGTTCTTCTTTTCCATGGGCTGGAATCGCTGGGAGGCGGAACTTCCGCGGCCACGAGACTACATTACCCAGAAGTCTCGCGGTACCGCGGCGCAGGCGATAAAATAATATTAAAACGAAATAAAATATTTATTTTTCGCCCGTGATTTCTGCGCCTTCCTCGAGTTATGCCCCTAGGCCGTGGCCTAGTGTGGCCTTATGGATAACCCGGCCATGCCAGCCCAAGGGAGGACCCGGTCCCAATATGCTCTTGGGGGAGAAAGAATGACTCTACGAGACCCCTTCCGGCATCGACTTCTCCCCCGCAGGTGGCGATCAGCCCCAGCTCCGGCCTCAGCCTCAGCCTGGGAGCCAGGAAGTACTTGACCAACGCTCCCGACGCCCCTGAGTTCCGGGTGTTTGTCTCCACCAGCCAAGCAGGGGCCCTCAGAGGTACGGGGCCCGGCCTGCCCAGCCTTCCAACGAGAGGAGGGCTCACCCCGTGGGCTGCAAACATTGTGCCTAGCGAACGGATCTACCACAAGCATTGGCCAACGTGGGCCCTCCCTCCAGGTGTTTTGGACTTCAACTCCCACAATTCCTGACGGCCTCAGTCCCCTTTCTTCCCCCCCTCAGTTGCTTAAGCAAGATGACAGACCTAAGAGAGGCCGACCTTCAGGTCCCAATAGAGCAGTGTTCCTCAATCTTGGGAGGGGGTTGAGTTTGTCCTTTGGGAGTTGTAGTTTGCTGGGATTTTTAGCTGACCTACAATCAAAGAACATTCTGAACTCGACCAATGATGGAAATGAACCATTCTTGGAACAACAAAACCGCCATGACCAACAGAAAATACTGGAAGGATTCGGTGGGCGTTGACTTAATTTTGGAGTTGTAGTTCACCTATATCCAGAGAGCACTGTGGACTCACACAATGATGGATCTGGACCAAACTGGGCATGAATACTCAATATGCCCAAATGTAAACACTGGTGGAGTTTGGGGAAAATAGACCTTGATATTAGGGAGTTATCGTTGCTGGGATTTATAGTTCGCCTACACTCAAAGAGCATTCTGAACCCTACCAATGAAAGAATTGGGCCAAGCTTCCCAAACAGAACCCCTATGACCAAAATACTGTGTTTTCTGATGGTGTTTGGTGACCCCTCTGACATCCCCACGTGACCCCCGTAGGGGTCACGACCCCCAGGTTGAGAAACACTGCAATAGAGAGATGGATGAGAGCAATAGACCTAAGGGAGGCGTACTTTCAGGTCCCGATAGATAGATAGATAGATAGATAGATAGATAGATAGATTGATAGATAGATAGATAGATAGATGCTAGAGCAGGGGTGGGCAATTATTTTTCCCAAGGGGCCACACGAGAGCCAAAAAATATTATGGAGGGCCGCACCTAAAGGCAGAACTACATTCTAATCTACATAATTTATTTATTTGTTTACTATATTTACTATATATTACACATCATTAATATTAACATATGAATATATCAAGAAATATTCATATATTATTAGTATTCGTATCATAATTATTATATAATATAGTATATATATATATATAGACATAATATATTGAAAATATAATATATTATTTATTATATTATTATTATTATTATAAAATAATAATAAAAACCACTAAAATAAAATTAAATTCAAGAAGACAAGGTGCGAACCAAGATGGAGGCTGACACCCTCAAGAGAGGAAGGATCCCAAGATGGAGTGGCCCAATGGACCCCGCCCAGCGGAGGGCAAAGCGGAGCCAGAGGCCGCAGCAGCAGAGCAGCAGGCCATTGGAGCCGTTCCCCAGCTGATCGCCCTGCCATGGAGTGCCTGCCATCCCGGCTTTGGAGTGCCTGCCATCCCGGGAGGCGATCCGGTCCTGCAGCGGGAGCAGTCGACGCCCTGAGGTGGCTGATTGCCCTGGTGACCCGGAAGACGATCAAGTCTTCCGGGTCGCCAGGGCGATCAGCTGCTGCAGGTTGCCGACTGCTCCTGCTGCAGGCCCAGATTGCCTCCCGGGATGGCAGGCACTCCAAAGCCGCCGCTCCTCCAATCGTTTTCCGGAGCAGCGGGCTTTCTGTTGACACAGGCCCCACAGCCCGCGATGGGATGGCGGCAGCGGCAGCCCTTCCTCTTAGCCCCGCCCTTGACACCATTCTCCCCGGACCGGACAGAATCGGCTGGCTGGCTGCATCCGGCCCGCGGGCCATAGGATGCCCAGGTTTGTGCTAGAGAGGCCTACCTTCAGGTCGTAATAATAATAATAATAATAATAATAATAATAATCTGTATTTATTTATAACCCGCCACCATCTCCCCAAAGGGAACTCGGGGTGGCTAACATGAGGCCAAGCCCAAAATAATACAACATGGTTAAATACAAAATAGCAAGGAAATACATCATAACAAAACATATACAATAACAAACAAAAGCATGCAGACCAGGCATGGGAGTTGAAGTTCAAAGCCCCCGGAGAGCCCAAGCAGAGGGGTCCCCTTCGGCTCTTCTTCTTGCTGGCCGGGGCCACCCCACGGGAGGCCATGGCCACTGCCCCTTCTCTCCCCTTTGCAGGGCCCTGCAGTTCTGCCCAGCTGCGCAGCATCGCCGAGCGCCTCTCCCCGGAGTCTCACCTGAGCTGCCAGGTGGAGTTTGGGCCCGCTTTCCCAGAGGAGGTCCCGGCCCACAGGGTCTTCCGCGTGCGGCCTGCTTTCTACGCCAGCAAAGGTGGGGGGGGGGGCTTCTGTGTTTCCCATGGCATATTAGCCACCCAGGAGGGAGGGAGGGAAGAAAGAAGGGAAGGAGGGAGGGAGGGAGGGAAGGAAGACGGCTTGGGGGTCTTCATGGGCCACGGGTTGACCCAGTGTTTTCTCAGAATCCTAGAGTTGGATGAGACCAGCCCAGGCCCCCTTGCAGGCACAGTTCGATCCCTCTCAACAGACGGCCATCCAGCCGCTGCTTAAAGACTTCCAGAGAAGGAGAAAGAAAGAAAGAAAGAAAGGGATGGATAGAGATAGATAGATAGATAGATAGATAGACAGAATCATAGAGTTGCAAGGTATTCTTAAGGGCCATCCAGTCCAGCCCCTTTCTGCTGCCAGGCAGGAAGGCACAACCAAAGCCCTCCCAACAGATGGCCACCCAGCCTCTGCTTAACGACCTTCAGATAGATAGATAGATAGATAGATAGATAGATAGATAGATAGATAGATAGATAGATAGAATCCTAGAGTTGGAAGAGACTCCACAGTGGGCCACCCAACCCCAAGGCATGATTCGATCCCTCCCAACAGATGGCCACCCAGCCTCTGCTTAACGACCTCCGGAGAAGGAGAAAGACAGGGCAGGCAGGCAAAATGGTAGACCACCCCGCCCAGCCCCCTTCTGCCATAGAGGAAGGCACAACCAAAGCCATCCCTACAGGTGACCAGACAGAGTAAAGAGATGGGCAGGCAGATGGGATCCTAGAGTTGCGAGGGACCTCCGAGGGCCATCCAGCCCAACCCCTGCCTGGCATAAAGGAAGGCACAACCCAAGCTCTCCTGACAGATGTCCACCAACCCTCTTTTTACAAAGGTCTCCCGAGAAAGAGACCCAGAGCAATGTCCGTGATCTAGACCAGTGTTTCCCAACTTTTTTGAGCTGCGGCACACCTGGACGCCCCGCGGCACACCTGGACGCCCCCAGGCCCCGCCCCCTTTTGGCCCAGTCCCTTCCCTCTTCCTCCTTTCCCTCCCGGCTGCCTGGCTTCTCGGGGGGGGGGGTGATGGAGGACTGGAGCCTGTGCGTGGTGACGGGGGCATCGCGGGGCCTGGCCCGGGCCGTGTGCCTCCGGCTGGCCACACTCCTCTTACCGGGCTTGGCGCTGTTTCTCTTGGGCCTGCTGTGGGAGGTGGAGGCGCTGCACCGCCGGGACTGGCTATGCCTCCGCCCGCGTGCCCTCCCCGCAGACCTGGCCTAGCCCCACGCCACCCAAAGCCTCCTCCGCGCCACCCGGGAAGCCCACCGGCAGATGGAGGGCGAGGGGGAAGAAGGCGCGGGGCCACCCCCGGAAAGGGTCCTCGTGGTCAACAACGCTGGTGAGCCAGGCAGGAGGGAGAGGCCAGAAGGTAGGTAGGAAGGAAGGAGGGAGGGCCTCCCACGCGAGGGGAAGGCACCCCCAGGTAACACTAGGAAGAAAGGAGGGAAGAGAGTTTTTCCCGCAGTACACCAGCCGATCTCTCACAGAACGCTAGTGTACCGCGGAACAGTAGTTGGGAAACACTGATCTAGACGTCCTCCGAGCTCGGTCCGTGCCTTGAGCGCAGGCTTCGTCTTCCCCCCCGGCTGCTTCTTCCCAACCCAGGCCTGTATGCCTGCCTGGTGGCGGTGAAGGAGGGCCCGGCCCCCGCGGACCTACTAGCGCTGAGCATCTCCGAGGGCCCGGCCGTGGTGGTGGCCTCCCTCCTGGGCGGGACGGGCCCCGAGCCCAGCTACAGCCTCTCCGTCCCCTTCCTGCCGGCCTTCGTCCTCAACCAGAGCGAGGTCTTCTTCGGCAGCCAGCACCTGAGCGCCGAGATCGTGGTGATGGGCTCCAGGCAGGTGACCGAGTCCCTCGAGGTAAGTCATTCGGGCCCTCGGTGGTATCCACGGCCCTCCAGGTGTTTTGGACTCCAACTCCCACAATTCCTAACAGCCGGTAGGCTGTTAGGAATTGTGGGAGTTGGAGTCCAAAACACCTGGAGGGCCGTAGTTTGCCCAGGCCTGCTCTAGGCTCATATTCAGGCATATATATTGCTCTTGTCCAGCCATGGCTCTGTTACTTTCCACCTGGACATTAGATTCTTATAGGTGTAACTTGGGATCGCATTAGCCTTTTCTGCTGCTGCGTCACACCGTGGGATCTTGTTTAGTTGGCGGACGCACTCCAGCTTTTCAACATAATTGGACACACACAGAGTCATTTACTCTTCCAGGTGGGAAGGTGTGTCCAAAGCAAAAGGAAGTCGGGCAGTGCCTAAAGTCCACCTAGATCAGGCCTGGGCAGGCTTCGGCCCTCCTTCCCGGTGTTTTGGGCTTGCTTGTGGTAAGGGCATGCTCGAGTGTGGGTGTTGTCATGTGTCTCCTCCCTCCCTCCTTTGCAGGCCGAGTCCAGCTCTGCGGCCATCCGCGTGGAGCGCCTGCTGCTTCTGCCAGACATGCCCGGGCTTGCCTTCCTGGTGCTGACCGTGGTCAACCTGACCTCCCTCCACCAGGCGGCGGCGCCCGTCTACGTCAACGTCTCCTGCACACTGACCGGACAGAGGGCTGCGGTCTTGGTGCGGGCTTTGCCCGAGAAGCACTTGCTTGGTGAGAATTGTGGCCTTGTGGCCGCGTGCTTCCTCGGCCAGGTTGACTTTTCATGGCATCACAGAGTTAGAGGAGACCTTCAGAGGCCACACAGGCTGACCCCCCCCCCTCGTCCTGCTGGTCAGGAAAAGCACAACCAAAGCCCTCCCCACAGATGGCCATCCTGCCAGAGATATGTGATATATCCGTCGTAGAGTCCTAGAGACACCAAGGGCCGTCCGGTGCAACCCCCTTCTCCTGCCAGGAAGGGAAAACACAACCGAAACCCTCCCAACAGATGGCCATCTAGTCATCGATAATGATAGAAATTAAAACAGAGACACAAAACATATGCTATGTTTACCATAGAATTCTAGTGTTGCAAGAGACCCTCAAAGGCCATCCAGTCTGACCCCCCTCCTTTTTGCAAGGGAAGGAAAACACAAAGCCCTCTCGACAGATGGTCACCCAGCCGTAAATAATGATCGACACACAATACACTATGATATAATCCGGCAGAGTCTGGCTTCAGGCCGGGACATGGCACGGAGACAGCCTTGGTCGCCTTGGTAGATGATCTACGCCGGGAGCCGGACAGGGGGAGTGTGTCCCTGTTTGGTTCTGCTGGACCTCTCAGCGGCTTTCGATACCGTTGACCACAGTCTCCTTCTGGGTCGCCTTGCAGACATGGGGCTTGGGGGTCCTGCTCTGCAGTGGCTCCAATCCTTCCTGGAAGGTCGCACCCAGAAGGTGTTACTGGGTGACACCTGTTCGACCCCACAACCTTTGTCCTGTGGAGTCCCTCAGGGTTCAGTCCTGTCCCCGATGTTATTTAACATCTACATGAAACCGCTGGGAGAGATCCTCTGGAGTTTCAGAGTCAGGTGTTACCTGTACGCAGGTGACGTCCAGATCTGTCCCTCCTTCCCACCGGTCACTAAGGAGGCTGTCCAGACCTTGAACCGGTGCTTGACCGCTGTGTCGGACTAGATGAGGGCTAGCAAATGGAAACTGAATCCAGACAAGACAGAGGTCCTCCTGGTCAGTCAAAAGGCCGAACAGGGCATAGGGTCACAGCCTGTGTTGGATGGGGTCACACTCCCCCTGAAGACGCAGGTTCGCAGCCTGGGAGTGATCCTGGACTCATCGCTGAGCCTGGAACCCCAGGTCTCAGTGGTGGCCAGGGGAGCTTTTGCACAGTTGAGACTCGTGTACCAGCTGCGCCAGTACCTTGGGAAGTCTGACTTGGCCACAGTGGTCCACTCTCTGGTTACATCCCAAATAGACTACTGCAATGCTCTCTACGTGGGGCTGCCTTTGAAGACCGTTCGGAAATTGCAACTAATCCAACGGGCGGCAGCCAGTCTACTAACGGGAGCTACATTGAGGGACATACCACCCCCTGTTGTGTCAGCTCCACTGGCTGCCTATCCACTTGCGGGCTCAATTCAAAGTGCTGGTTTTGACCTTTAATGCTCTATACGGTTCTGGCCCAGCTTACTTGTCTGAACGCATCTGCCGCTACGTCCCACCTCGTAACTTAAGATCACCCGGGGAGGCCCTGCTCTCGCTCCCGCCAGCCTCTCAAACGCGGTTGGTGGGGACAAGAGAGGGCCTTCTCGGTGGTGGCTCCCCGTCTGTGGAACGTGCTCACAAGCGACATACGTTCGACCCCATCCCTCGTGGCATTCAGGAAAAAAAGTGAAATCCTGGCCATGGGACCAGGCGTTTGCGCATTAGCACAAGGCAGCATTTTAGATTGGATCTTAATGGAAACTGATGAGCAGGGCTCAATGCTTAACACTGTTTTTAACATAAATGAATGTGTAGGATATGTTAATGTATTGTTGAATGTTGGGGGTTTTGTGCTGTATTTTACTGTGTGGGCATTGAATTGTGCCTTTTTGGAAGCCGCTCTGAGTCCGTCCGTCCATCCCCCCCCCCAACTGGTTGGAGTCCAAGGCGGAGTGTTCCACTGCCGGAACGCTCTCCGAGGCCAGAGAGTGTGACTTCCTACCCAGGGGAGGCCCCAAGGCGGAGCATTACCACCTCCTAAAAGCAGCTTGCCCATTGGCTCCTTGCTCTCCTGCCCCATGCGTACATCACCTGGTTGTTGTCTCCTTGGCCTTGCCCAGACCAGTGTCCGGTGAAGCAGCTGGTGGGCTCCTACCACGTCCTCCTCTTCACCATCTTCGTCATCCTGGCCTCCACCTCCGTCATCTTCATCGGTGAGTCAAGCCCAAGGGATCGGGGAGGGAAGGCGGGCAAGGACTTTGGGGGGTTAAACTGCTAGACTGTTCAATCTGCTGGCCTAAAGCTTGGTGGTTCGACGCCATGGGGTCGGGGTGAGCTCCTGCTGTTAGCCCTAGCTCCTGCCAACCTAGCAGTTTGGAAACATGCAGATGTGAGTAGATCAATAGGTACTGCTTTGGAAGGAAAATAAAGGAGGTGTCTATGGACAATAGGCTCCTCAGCTTGGGAACGGAACCAGAGCACCTCCCCATGGACGGAGTTAACCTTTGGTTCTGTGCATGTGCACACTTGTTATTCCATTGCATTAAAGGCGTTGAATGTTTGCCTATCAGTGTATGTCGTAATCCCCTCAGAATATAAGTAAGAGTGGAATATAATATAATAAAGGGTTATTGTTATGATTTGGGGAGCCGGCCGTTCCTGCCAACCTAGCAGTTCGAAAACATGCAAATGCGAGTAGATCAATAGGTACTGCTTTGGTGGAAGGAACATGCCGGCAACGCGACCTGTGGGGCTGACCCTAACGCTGTCCCCGCAGTGTTCAACACCTTCCTGACCAGGACGCAGAACATCCCGACGGTCTACATTCCCACCACGGGCATCACGCCAACAGGTGAGTCCGGAGTCAAGTGGCACCTCTGCGCTTTGCATTACTTCGTGTCATAGAATCCTAGAGTTGGAAAAGACCTCATGGGCCATCCCGTCCTGTTCAAAGCACCCCTGACAGATAGCCAGCCATTCACCCTCTCTTTAAAAGCCTCCATAGAAGGAGGAGCCTCCACATTTCAGGGCAGAGAGTTCCACTGCTGAACAGCTTTCTGAATCAGGAAGTTGTCATTAATAATAAGTCACCTTTCTTGTTGTTTGACACTGAGTGTATAAATACATTTAAAAACATATTAACCATATGTATTACTGTGTTAAGAGTGTCGTTTTGTGTCATTTTGGTTGGTGGTAATCTTGTCGGCGCCAATTGTTTTTAAGTGAAGGCCAAGGTCTTGAGGCACTGCACCCAGTGTGCTGATCACCACTGGGACCACCTTGACTGGCTTGTGCCAGAGTCTATTATTATTATTATTATTATATGCCTGGCCATCAGGAAAGCTGGAAAGAGGGGCTTCTGGGAGGCCCAAATGTCTGCATTAGGCCTTTCAGCAATGTACATTTCTCTCCCCCCCCCCCCCCCACTTGCAGGATACCTCTCGCCTCCCCCAAGCGCCCAGCACCATTATTCCAGCCCGAGGAACAGGACTCAGGCCTGGCTCTGGAGCGTGAGGAAATGACCGCCTCTTGGGTCAACACAAAGAGTAAAATCGAGTGAAGCGTGTGCCGAGTGTCCCGTGTCCCTCTCTTTCATTGGGCGTTTCAAGGCGCGCCGTGGCAAGGGGACCTTTGCAGCCGGGGCAACACTCAAGGACTCAAACAAATCTAATGCTCCCACCCCTATGGAATCATGGGATTTGTAGTTCGATGCCTCCTTGCAAAAACTCCCATAGCATTGAACCAAAGCAGATGCATTCTGCAGCATAGATCCACCCCCCATATTCTTACTGGGAGCTTTGTTGCTGTAAGGCGGCCGTGGGCAAACTTGGGCCCTCCCGGTGCTTTGGACTACAACTCCCACAATTCCTAACAGCCGGTAGGCTGTTAGGAATTGTGGGAGTTGTAGTCCAAAGCACCAGGAGGGCCCAAGTTTGCCCAGGGCTGCTCAAACACTTTTGTTTTGCAAGAAAAACCCCCGCGCCGTCGTCCCCGGACTCAAAACACAAGAGTCCAGCTTTGTCTTTATATCCAAAATTTATTGAGTCAAATGGGCGAGGCTACAAGGACAGAGGCGGCCGCGGTTTGATCCGATCCCCTCCCCGTTCAGCAGCGTTGCTCCGCTGCGGCTGGCCTTCGGTGTCTTGGGACCTTGTCTGTGCCCTCCAAGAGAGGGGGCTCCATCATGGCGGCCGACCCTGGGCCTGTAGCCCCACCCGCCGGGCAACATCCATCCAATCCTGCATCTAGTGCTGCTTTCGCCGGAAGGAGCATCCTGGGGGGAGAGAGAGGAACGGAACGGTGGGACACGTAGGATGCGCGGGGACCCCGTCTATTCAGGGGAACGCTGGGAACAACACCCCCCCCCCCTCAAAACACCAAGTAGGAAAAGCCCCGCGTTCTCCTTGGCTTGATTTTTCCTTCTCTTTTCCTCCCCCTGCCCTTCCATCCTTTTTCCTTCCTTCCCTACTTCCTCCTTCTTTCCTTCTCTTCTCTCCCTTTTGTTTTTCCTTCCTTCTCTTTCTCCTTCCATCCTTCCAACATTTCGTCCTTCTCTTCCTTCCCTATTTCCTCCCTTTCTCTTCCCTCCCTTCCTTCTCTTTCTCCTTCCATCCTTCCCTTCCGACGTTTCATCCTTCTCTTCCTTCCCTTTTGTTTTCCCTTCTTTCTTTCTCCTTCCATCCTTCCCTTCCACCATTTCATCCTTCTCTTCCTTTCTTCCTTCCCTATTCCCTCCCTTTTGTTTTCCCTCCCTTCTCTCTTTCTTTCATCCTTCCCTTCCAACGTTTCGTCCTGCTCTTCCTTCCCTATTCCCTCCCTCTTTCTCTTCCCTCCCTTCTCTTTCTCCTTCCATCCTTCTCTTCCTTCCCTATTCCCTCCCTCTTTCTCTTCCCTCCCTTCTCTTTCTCCTTCCATCCTGCTCTTCCTTCCCTATTCCCTCCCTCTTTCTCTTCCCTCCCTTCTCTTTCTCCTTCCATCCTTCTCTTCCTTCCCTATTTCCTCCCTTTCTCTTCCCTCCCTTTTGTTTTCCCTTCCTTCTCTTTCTCCTTCCATCCTTCCCTTCCTAGGTTTCGTCCTTCTCTTCCTTTCTTCCCTATTTCCTCCTTTTCCCTCTTGTTTTCCCTTTCCTTCTTTCTCCTTCCATCCATCCCTTCCACCGTTTTGTCCTTCTCTTCCTTCCTTCCTTATTTCCTCCCTCCTTCCTTCTCTTCCCTCCCTTTTGTTTTCCCTTCCTTCTCTCTTTCTCCTTCCATCTTTCCCTTCTAACATTTCGTCCTTCTCTTCATCCTCCCTTTTTAATATATCTATGTCTTGGTGTGATAACTCTATGGTAATGTTGTTTTGTTAATTGTATGTTACGCTGTTTACTCTTCATGTTTTGGTGATGTTACTTGGAAACCACCCTGAGTTTCCCTCGGAGAGATAGAGAGGCATATAAATAAAGTCTTATTATTCCTTCCCTATTTTCCCCTCCCTCCCTCTTTCTCCATCGACCCATCCTTCCCTTTCATCCTTTTTTCCTTCTCTTCCTCCCTCCCTCCCTTCTTTTTCCTTCCCCTTTGTCTTTCCTTCCTTCTCTCTTCCTCCTAGCAGGAGTGCTAGCATGCACTCCCCAGGCCTGCTTTAGAAGCTAATGGGGGAACCATCTCTTGTTATTCCCCCTCGATCGACCCTCCTCGTGCCACTCGGACATGAGCGGGAGGGGCATGCTGGCTTACTAGAATAGCTGGCTGGAGCTGTGGGAAGGGAAACAGCTGAGAGGTAAGCCAGGAACCTCTATCTTCAAAAGGTATACTCCATGGAGTAGCAGCTGATGCTTTCGTGGTAAAGACTTGGGACTTTTCATTATTTTGGGGGTAAACACCACTCACTGGAAACACTTTGTTAGATTTCCAAACTCGAGATTTTAGGGATCCTGACTAGGTCACTGCAGTTTAGTTGTATTGCCGTGACTACAGAAAAATGTGGACTTTCTACGGCTTCAAGACTTTGTGTACAAAGTCATGAAGCCAAGGGAAAGGCATGCAAACAAACAGGCGAAAGCAGGAACCCGTTTGTTTCCCTAGGGACCGTTCTACACAGAAGGCAGAAAACAAAGGGCACCTTACGTAACGCAACAGGGGCCACTCAAGCTCACTGTTCACGTTCAAGAGCATCGAGATAAGAGGAATGGGCTTCAGCGTACCTTCTGTCAGCCGTGCCTTCCCGCCCGTGGGCTGGCAGAGCACAGTTGAGCAGCCAACGCACAAAACCACCGTCTGAGCATGACTGAAGACCGTGGTGATCTTGTAGCAACCTGCAGAGGGGGGAAAAGACCAGGGCTGAGCATACCGCACCGTCGGAAACCAACCCAAGTTGCAGGCATGGGCATATTGGACTTCAACCCCCACCATTCCTCACAGTCTCAGGCCCCTTCCTTTCCCTTATTGGCTGCTTAAGCATTGTATCTATCCATCCTTTGTGACCTGAAGGTAGGCCTCTCGTAGGTCTAACACTCTACCATCTAAACATCGGGACCTGAAGGTAGGCCTCTCGTAGGTCTATCACTCTACCATCTAAACATCGGGACCTGAAGGTAGGCCTCTTGTGGGTCTAACACTCTCATCTAAACATCGGGACCTGAAGGTAGGCCTCTCGTAGGTCTACCACTCCCTCATCTAGCTTAATTGGCTGAAGGTCTAACACTCTCATCTAAACATCGGGAACTGAAGGTCCTGAGGCTGATCCCTCATCTAGGAATGATGGGGGGAGTTGAGGCTGTTAAATGATGGGAGGGGAGGAGGGCCACAGTGTAGTATCTGTGAGAGAGCAACTTCACTTCTTGTTTTCCGTCCCATTATACTGGAATGCCAATCCATACAGTTGCATTGAACCTTACTGTGAAATGTAAACAATGTCTGTACGATAACCCAACTGTAGTCAACCTGGAATGCCTGGCTGGAAAGGAAATTTCAACCAGGGACTATTTGCTGAGAGCCAATGCCATGAAGGCATAACACACACAGGAAGCCATTATCAAAACGGGATCACCCCATTGGCCAGAGAGCGGGCTCTCCAATGTAATCATCCAATCACACAAACGAGGAAGTAAACAGTCAAGTGGCAGCCTGGCCTTCTGCAAAGCAAAGTTCAACTGTCAATGTTGTGCCAAGTCAGGAGGGTGAATTATGTAACGTGGCTCCTTATCACAACTCCATACAGGCTTGGCGCAAGCAGGGACACAAAGGAGCTCAAAGGTACGGAAGACAGGCGTGCGTGTGGGCCCGGCCTACCTGGACACTTCACGTCCATGAAGTACGAGTTGGGGCTCTGGACCAGGCGCTTCTTCTTGTGCTTCCGCTTCTCCTCCTCAGGGGAGGGATGCAAGAGGTCCTTGGCGAGCTGCAAGGGAGAGAAAGCAGGAGCAAGGGCCGCCTCAGCCACAGACCCCCCAAAGGCCCCGGCTTCCCTTCCCCGGTCCCCCAAGGGTTCAAAGCGAGCCTCGCTCGTGGAGGCAGGAGCCTTCCAAGAGTCTCCCCAAACAGTCTTTGCTTTCACATTAAAGACACATTAGGCACCAAACATTTGTGCCCCCAGATGCACCAGGAGAAGCATTCTCTCCTGACGTTTCGCTCACATCTATGGCAGGCATCCTCAGAGGTGGCGAGGTCTGTTGGAAACTAGGAAATTTGGGTTGATATACCTGTGGAATAATGTCCAGGGTGGGAGAAAGAACTCGTCTGCTGGTGGGAGGTGGGAACGTTTCAATCGGTCACCTTGATTAGCATTTGGTAGCCTGGCAGTTTTTAGATTCCAACAGACCTCACAACCTCCGAGGGTGCTTGCCACAGATGCAGGCGAAACGTCAGGAGAGAATGCTTCTAGAACAGACCTGGGCAATTGCCGGCCCTCCAGGTGTTTTGGACTTCAAATCCCAGAAATCCTAACAGCTGGTAAACTGGCTAGGGTTTCTGGGAGTTGAAGTCCAAAACTCCTGGTAGGCCCAACTTTGCCCAGGCCTGCCTAGAACATGGCCACATAGCCCGAAAAACCTACAACAACCCAGTGATTCCAGCCATGAAAGCCTTCGACTATTTATGATATTTCTATGCCACCCTTCTCACTCCGAAGGGGACTATATATATATATACACACATACATACATACACATACAATATATATTAGCATAGTACAATATCTGCATTATACATTACTATATTGTACTGTACCGTTATATTGTGATGCTATTAGTAACATTACATGTAATATAAAATATACAATTGTAATATCGTATTATTATATTGTATTACATTATAATATAAATATATGTATATACAATATATTACATTATATTAGCATAGCACAGGAGACAAGGTGGGAGTGTCCCCTGCCTGCCCCCCCCCCTTCACTCTGGCCCAGAGCAGCAGTTAATGTCATTTATATTACATTACTAGCCGCCCCCTGCCATGCGTTGCTGTGGCCCAGTCTGTATCTATGTGTGTGCGTATATATATACGTGTTGGTGTGTATAGATTTGTGTATTTGTTTATATGTGCATATGTATATTAATGTGTGCTTGTGTATAAATATATGTTTGTGTGTGCTTGTGTATAAATATATATGTTTGTATGTATGCATATGTATATATTTATCTTTGGGGGGGTTAAGTGCATTCTGCTGGGGTTTTTGTGTGTTTTTCGGGGTGATGGACACTCGTTGGACTGTTAGGTTATTGTGTCAAAAATGTCATGTCAATTCATCTAGTGGATTCGGAGTTATATTTCTCCCACAAACAATATATACATATATATGTGTGTGTATATACATATGCATAAATATGTGTGTGTGCTTGTGTATATGTGTTTGTCTCTCAGTGGTTCCCAAACTTTTTTGGCCTACCGCCCCCTATCCAGAAAAAAACTTACTCACCGCCCCCCTAGAATTTTTAAAAAATTAATGGCAAGTAAACAGAAAGATATATGTATGAATGCCGTGGTTCTCAACCTTTCTAATGCCGTGACCCCTAAATAAGGTTCCCCATGTTGTGGTGACCCCCAACCATATTTTCGTTGCTACTTCATAAATAATTTTGCTACTCTTGCAAATCCCGATGCAAATCTCTAATATGCAGGATGTATTTTCATTGTGACAAATTGAACATCATTAAAGCGTAGTGATTAATCACAAAAACAATATGTTTGGGGGAGTGTGGACAACGGACGATGGGATTTGCAGTACCTTCGACCAATTCAGCTCTGACTTCCACAGACCATTGAGATCCCCCACAAATTACAGAACTGGACCAAACTTGGCACACAGAACTGCCTGTCAAATTCCGGGCTCAATTCAAAGTGCTGGTTTTGACCTTTAAAGCTCTATACGGTTCTGGCCCAGCTTACTTGTCCGAACGCATCAGCCGCTATGGCCCACCTCGTAATCTAAGATCATCCGGGGAGGCCCTGCTCTCGCTCCCGCCTACGTTTCAGATGAGGCTGGTGGGGACGAGGGATAGGGCCTTCTCGGTGGTGGCTCCCCGCCTGAGGAATGCGCTTCCTATTGATGTACGATCCACCACATCCCTCCTGGCCTTCAGGAAAAAAGTGAAATCCTGGCTGTGGGACCAGGCATTCGTACACCAGCACAAGGCAGCATTTTAGATTGGTTTTTAATGAAAGTGGGTGATTATGGCCAATGTTGTTATGGACTGAACATTGTTTTAATCCAGAGTGAATGTGTATGGTGCGAAGGTAGTTGTATTTTAATGTATTTTTAATGTATTTTAATTGTTGAAGTGTTTTGGGGTGTATATATTGTTATTATGTGGGCATCGAATTGTGCCGTACTGTAAGCCGCTCTGAGTCCCCCCTTGGGGGTTGAGAAGAGCGGGGTAAAATCCCGAAATAAAATAAATAAAATAAACTCCCATGACCAACACAAAACACTGGTGAGGCTTGGGGAAAATAGACCTTGGCATTTGGGTGTTGCTGGGATATATAGTTCCCTGCCATCAAAAAGCATTCTGAACTCATGCAACCATGGAATTGACTCAAACTTGGCATAGAGACCTCCCATGACCAACACAAAACACTGGTGAGGCTTGGGGAAAATAGACCTTGGGAGTTGCTGGGATATATAGTTCCCTGCCATCAAAAAGCCCCCAGCGCCCCCCAAATTCTCCTGAGCCTTCCAGCGCCCCCCGAGATCGCCTCACCGCCCACCAGGCGGTGGTACCGCCCACTTTTGAGAACCACTGGCCTATCTGTATGTGTGCATGTGTATATGTATGTATGTATATATGTACATATGGTTTATTTTGGGTGGTTTAAGTCCATTTTGCTGGGTTGTGTGTGTGTGTTTTAGGGGTGATGGACACTGGTTGGACTATTAGGTGTGTGTTGTGTCAAAATGTCATGTCAATTCACCCAGTGGATTCAGAGTTATGTTTCTCCCACAAACAATATATACAGACAGATAGATATTGCATTATATTGTGGCTGTTACAAGGGATACTGGATTAATTAATCCAGGAAACAATAATAATAATACTAATATGTATTTAGGCCAGGCCTGGGCAAACTTCAGCCCTCCAGGTGTTTTGGACTACAACTCCCACAATTCCTAGCAGCCTATGGCTGCTAGGAATTGTGGGAGTTGTAGTCCAAAACACCTGGAGGGCTGAAGTTTGCCCAGGCCTGGTTGAGACCCTCCTTTGCAGGAAGAGACTCAAAGCGACTCAACACAACAGTTTCCACAATTCCAAATTGTCAATAGGTTTAAAAGGAACCAGTGGAAACCCAGGCCCAGGAAACCCAGGCCCAAGCCCGGGCCTCCCTTTGGCTCCCCCTCCGCCCCCAAAGCAGCCTCGTCCGCCATTTTGTGCCTGGCTCCTCCGGCCTCCGAAGCGGAGACCAAGCCGCGGCGAAGGGTAGGCCGAGCGGCCGGGCGCGGGGCCTCCTCGGCGGGGAGCGCTGCCAGGAAAGGCCGCGGCGGCGGGCGGGGCCTAGCGCGGCCTCCACGAGAGAGAGAGAGACTCACAGGCATGTCCGCGTGGAGGCAGCGACGGCCGGAAAGGAGCCACACCGGAAAGAGAGGGCGCTATATCCGCTCTATGCGGGGTTTCCTCAGAGAGGGCGGAAGTCGAGGGGAAAGGGGGCGGGGCCGGGATACGGCCCGCCCCCGCCCTCCACTGCGCAGGCTCAGCGGCGCCATCTTGAGGAGGGAAGTCGAGAGGAAAATGGGGCGGGGCCTGGATACGCCCCGCCCTCTCCCTGCACTGCGCATGCTCAGGGGCGCCATCTTGAGGAGGGGATATGGCGAGGCCGCCATGATGGGAGGGATGGAAACAAGCCTGTTATGGATGGGTGAGCAGATTAGGTAGACAGACAGACAGATAATGAGGGTATTATTATTATTATTATTATTATTATTATGAATTCTACTAAATGCACTGGAACTGGGAAGGGAAGTGATTATTGCTCAGCCTCCCTTGCAACCAATGCACTTTGCACATGCTCAATGGCACCCTTTTCTAGACCAAAAATGGGGTATTAAAATAATAATAATAGTATAATAATAATAATAATTGTCAATTCTACTAATGCACTGGCATTTGGGAGGGAAGTTATCATTCCTGACTGTCCCTTGCAACCAATGCACTTTGCACATGCTCTACGGCACACTTTTCTGGACCAAAACTGAGGGTATATAATAATAATAATAATAATTATTATTAATAATAATTCTACTAAATGCACTGACGTTGGGATTGGGGAGTGAAGTGGTCATTGCTCAGCTTCCCTTGCAGTTGAATGCACTTTGCACATGCTCCCCGGCACCCTTTTCTGGACCAAAAATGGGGTATAATAATAATAATAATAATAATATGAAGCCATTGGGGGAGATCATCGGGAGTTTCGTGGTGCGGTGTCACCTGTACGCAGATGACGTCCAGCTCTGTCACTCCTTCCCACCTGCTACTAAGGAGGCTCAAGTCCTGAACCGGTGCTTGGCTGCTGTAACGGTCTGGATGAGGGCGAACAGATTGAAACTGAATCCAGACAAGACAGGGGTCCTCCTGGTCAGTCGCAAGGCCGAACAGGGCAGAGGGTCACAGCCTGTGTTGGATGGAAGGGGTGACCCTCCCCCTGAAGACGCAGGTTTGCAGCCTGGGTGTGATCCTGGACTCATCGCTGAGCCTGGAAGCCCAGGTCTCAGCGGTGGCCAGGGGAGCTTTTGCACAGTTAAAACTTGTGCGCCAGCTGCGCCCGTACCTTGGGAAGTCTGACTTGGCCACGGTAGTCCATGCTCTGGTTACATCCCATATAGACTACTGCAATGCTCTCTACGTGGGGCTGCCTCTGAAGACTGTTCAGAAGCTTCAACTAGTCCAACAGGACAGCAGCCAGGTTGATAACAGGAGCAACACTCTGCATAATAATAATAATAATAATAATAATGCCATACAGTCCTAGAGGTGGATGTAACCACACTCTGGTTACATCCCGTATAGACTACTGCAACGCCCTCTACGTGGGGCTGCCTTTGAAGACTGTTCGGAAGCTTCAACAGGTCCAACAGGACAGCAGCCAGGTTGATAACAGGAACGGTATTCAGAGAGCGTACAACTCCCCTGTTGCGCCAGCTCCACTGGCTGCCAGTTTGCTCCCGGGCACAATTCAAAGTGCTGGTTTTGACCTTTAAAGCCCTAAACGGTTCTGGTCCAACTTACCTGTCCGAACGCATCTCTCCCTATGAACCATCGAGATGCTTAAGATCATCCGGAGAGGCCTGCTCTCGGTCATGCCTTCTTCGCAGGCGCGCCTGGCGGGGACAAGAGACAGGGCCAGGGGTGGACCTACGGGTAGGCAAAGGATGCCGCTGCGTGGGGTGCCATCTTGGTAAAGGGCGCATTCCCCCGCCCGCCAGACAGCGTTTGGCCAATGTTCCACTTTTGGGCCTGCCCGCCCGCCCGCCTGCCTCCGTCTCCTCCACCGCCCACTTCCCGGCCAGTCTCGCAAGACGGGAAACATGGCGGCTGGGGGAGGGGGGGCAGGAAAGAGCGCTGCTCGGTGGGAAGCCGAGTCAGGCCCACGTTTCCGGCCTCGGGGGACTCCTCGGGCCCCGGCCGGGCTTCTCCCAACCCTCTCCCCCTGGGACCAGGCTCTCCTTGGGCAGGTATTTACCTTTTGCTAGGAATGGTGGGAGTTGAAGTCCGAAGCACCTGCCTGCAGGGAGGGCCCCAGTTTGCCCGTGCCTGTGTAAACAATGCCTTTGCGGTGGCGCTGGGAGCTTACTCCTATGGCATCGTTATCAAGATTACTGGTAAAAGTAGGGCAGCTGGGACCCTACGCAGGAGCTTCTGGGCATGCGCGGAGGGGGGGGGGGGTCGCCAAAATAATGTTCGCTTACCATTTAAAATGACCTTAGACCGCCCCTGGAAGGACAGGGCCTTCTCAGTGGTGGCTCCTCGGCTTTGGAACTCCCTTCCTAGTGACCTCAGATCGACCCCCTCCCTCCTGACATTTCGCAAGAAGGGCAAGACTTGGCTGTTCGAAGAAGCCTTCGCAGACGAACTTTAATCGAGATCAAGGATTAGTACGACGGCAAAACGGACGCCGATTGTAAGATTGTGGAGCTGAGATTTGTAGTTTCAATTTTTAATTTATATGGTTTTGTATGATTGTTTTTATCTCGTTATGATGTGTTGTCTGTGGGCACTCGCTGCCGCTTGTCCACCGCCTCCAGTCGTCTTCGGGCTGAGAGAGAGAGGCCAGATAGAAGCAGGGCAAATAATAATAAATAATAAATAAGAATTCTAATAAATGGGGGTATTAAAATTATTATTATTATTATTATTATGAATTCTACTAAATGGGGGTATTATAATTATTATTATGAATTCTAAATGGGGGTATTATTATTATTATTATTATGAATTCTACTAAATGGGGGTATTAAAATTATTATTATTAATATTATTAATTCTAATAAATGGGGGTATTAAAATTATTATTATTATGAATTCTAAATGGGGGTATTATTATTATTCTTATTATTATGAATTCTACTAAATGGGGGTATTAAAATTCTTATTATTATTATTATTATTCTACTAAATGGGGTATTAAAATTATTATTATTATTATGAATTCTACTAAATGGGGGTATTAAAATTATTATTATTATTATTATTATGAATTCTACTAAATGGGGGTATTAAAATTATTATTATTATTATTATTATGAATTCTACTAAATGGGGGTATTAAATTATTATTATTATTATTATTATGAATTCTACTAAATGGGGGTATTAAAATTATTATTATTAATTCTACTAAATGGGGGTATTAAAATTATTATTATTATGAATTCTACTAAATGGGGAATTAAAATTATTATTATTATGAATTCTACTAAATGGGGAATTAAAATTATTATTATTATTATGAATTCTACTAAATGGGGGTATTAAAATTATTATTATTATTATTATGAATTCTACTAAATGGGGTATTAAAATTAATATTATTATTATTAATTCTACTAAATGGGGAATTAAAATTATTATTATTATGAATTCTAAATGGGGGTATTATTATTATTCTTATTATTATGAATTATACTAAAAGGGGATATTAAAATTCTTATTATTATGAATTCTACTAAATGGGGTATTATTATTCTTATTATTATGAATTCTACTAAATGGGGTATTAAAATTAATATTATTATTATTATGAATTCTACTAAATGGGGTATTAAAATTAATATTAATATTATTAATTCTAATAAATGGGGGTATTAAAATTATTATTATTATGAATTCTAAATGGGGGTATTATTATTATTCTTATTATTATGAATTCTACTAAATGGGGGTATTAAAATTATTATTATTATTATTATTATGAATTCTACTAAATGGGGGTATTATTATTATTCTTATTATTATGAATTCTACTAAATGGGGGTATTAAAATTAATATTAATATTATTAATTCTACTAAATGGGGGTATTAAAATTATTATTATTATGAATTCTAAATGGGGGTATTATTATTCTTATTATTATGAATTCTACTAAATGGGGGTATTAAAATTATTATTATTAAATCTACTAAATGGTGAATTAAAATTATTATTATTAATTCTACTAAATGGGGGTATTAAAATTATTATTATTATTCTGAATTCTACTAAATGGGGGTATTAAAATTATTATTATTATTCTGAATTCTACTGAATGCACTGGATATGGGAAGGAAAGTGATCATTGCTCAGCCTCCCTTGCAACCAATGCACTTTGCACATGCTCAACGGCACCTTATTCTGGACCAAAATAGGGTATTAAAATAATTATTATTATTGTCAATTCTACTACTGCAGTGGCATTTGGGACGGACGTTATCATTCCTGACTGTCCCTTGCAGCCAATGCACTTTGCACATGCTCAACGGCATCCTTTTCTGGACCAAAAATGGGGAATAATAATAATAATTATTATTATTATTGTCAATTCTACTAATGCACTGGGACTAGGAAGGGAAGTGATCCTTGCTCAGTTTCCTTTGCAGCGAATGCACTCTGCACATGCTCAGTGTGTCACTCTTTTGCCCTTCTTCTACTTCTTTTGCAGATGTCCCTGGGGATGGCTGGCGGGCCTCCTTCCTGCCCTGCCCTTCCTCCATGGACGTGGGCCTGCCTCCTTAACCCTTCCCTTTCCTGGAGGAAGTAACTTTTTCCCCCTTTTGCAGAGGGAGTGGTCTGGGCTGGGACTCCAGGGGAAGAAGGGGAAGAGGAGGAGGGAAGGAAGGAAGGAAGGAAGGAAGGAGGGAGAAGGGGAAAGGAGGAGTTGGCCCTGCCTGCCAGGGCTGTGCATGCTTCCCTTCCTGGCACTGCTTCCTTCCCCTTTTCCTGCCTCTTTTCCGCCGCAGGGAGGAAGGCGATGGCCAAGTCCTACGACCACCTCTTCAAGCTGCTGCTGATTGGGGACAGCGGCGTGGGCAAGACCTGCCTGGTCATCCGCTTCGCAGAGGACAGCTTCAGCGGCACCTACATCTCCACCATTGGTAAGACTGGCGCCACCGCCACCACCATCACCACCACCGCCACCACCACCATCCTCTCATGGAAGGCCCAATTCAATCCCTCCCGAGAGATGGCCAGCCAGCCTCTGCATCATCATCATCATCATAATAATGCCATACAGTCCTAGAGGTGGATGTAACCACGCTCTGGTTACGTCCCGTATAGACTACTGCAACGCCCTCTACGTGGGGCTGCCTTTGAAGACTGTTCGGAAGCTTCAACTAGTCCAACGGACAGCAGCCAGGTTGATAACAGGAGCAACACTCTGCATAATAATAATAATAATAATAATAATAATAATAATGCCATACAGTCCTAGAGGTGGATGTAACCACGCTCTGGTTACATCCCGTATAGACTACTGCAACGCCCTCTACGTGGGGCTGCCTTTGAAGACTGTTCGAAGCTGCAACTGGTCCAACGGACAGCAGCCAGGTTGATAACAGGAGCAACACTCTGCATAATAATAATAATAATAATAATGCCATACAGTCCTAGAGGTGGATGTAACCACGCTCTGGTTACATCCCGTATAGACTACTGCCACGCCCTCTACGTGGGGCTGCCTTTGAAGACTGTTCGGAAGCTGCAACTGGTCCAACGGACAGCAGCCAGGTTGATAACAGGAGCAACACTCTGCATAATAATAATAATAATAATGCCAATACAGTCCTAGAGGTGGATGTAACCACGCTCTGTTACATCCCGTATAGACTACTGCAACGCCCTCTACGTGGGGCTGCCTTTGAAGACTGTTCGGAAGCTTCAACTAGTCCAACGGACAGCAGCCAGGTTGATAACAGGAGCAACACTCTGCATAATAATAATAATAATAATGCCATACAGTCCTAGAGGTGGATGTAACCACGCTCTGGTTACATCCCGTATAGACTACTGCAACGCCCTCTGCGTGGGGCTGCCTTTGAAGACTGTTCGAAAGCTGCAACTAGTCCAACGGACAGCAGCCAGGTTGATAACAGGAGCAACACTCTGCATAATAATAATAATAATAATGCCATACAGTCCTAGAGGTGGATGTAACCACGCTCTGGTTACATCCCGTATAGACTACTGCAACGCCCTCTACGTGGGGCTGCCTTTGAAGACTGTTCGGAAGCTTCAACTAGTCCAACGGACAGCAGCCAGGTTGATAACAGGAGCAACACTCTGCATAATAATAATAATAATAATAATGCCATACAGTCCTAGAGGTGGATGTAACCACGCTCTAGTTACATCCCGTATAGACTACTGCAACGCCCTCTACGTGGGGCTGCCTTTGAAGACTGTTTGGAAGCTGCAACTGGTCCAACGGACAGCAGCCAGGTTGATAACAGGAGCAACACTCTGCATAATAATAATAATAATAATAATAATAATAATGCCATACAGTCCTAGAGGTGGATGTAACCATGCTCTGGTTACATCCCGTATAGATTACTGCAACACCCTCTACGTGGGGCTGCCTTTGAAGACTGTTCGGAAGCTGCAACTAGTCCAACGGACAGCAGCCAGGTTGATAACAGGAGCAACACTCTGCATAATAATAATCATCATCATCATCATCATAATGCCATACAGTCCTAGAGGTGGAAGGGAACATAAAGGGCATCCAATCCAACCCACTTCCTGCCAGGAAGGAAGGCACAATTCAATATCTCCTGGCAGATGGCCATAATAATAATAATAATATCATTATTATTATTATTACCATACAATCCTAGAGGTAGAAGGGACTCTCAACACCATCCAGTCCATCTCCCTTCCTGCCAGGAAGGAAGGCACAACTCCATCTCTCCCAATAGATGGCCATCCAGACTCATAATAATAATAATAATAATAGCAATAATAATACCACCATACAATCCAAGAGGTGGAAGCGACTGCAAGGGCTATCCAGTCCAACCCACGTCTTGCCAGGCAGGAAGGCACAACTAAATCCCTCCTAACAGATGTCCATCCAGCCTCTGAATAACAATAATAGCATTATTATCATTATTATTATTAATAATAATAATAGAGCCACACGATCCTAGAATGGGGAGGACCCTAAAGGGCTTCCAGTCCAACTCCTTTCCGGCCAGGAAGGAAGGCATAATTAAATCCCTCCCAATAGATGGCCATCCAGTCTCATATTAATAAGAATAATAATAATGATAATGCCATACAATCAAAGAGTTGTATACGTACATCATGGACGTCTTCTCAGGGTTTGGTTGGACTTCCATTTTGCTCGTAATACAGAATGAGTGTGTCGCGAAATGAGGCCGGCCTCCAAAGCCTGGGGCTTCTTCCAGGTCAGTGTTTCCCAACCTTTTTTGAGCCGCGGCACATTTTTTACCTTTACCAAACCCTGTGGCACACCACCAACCAAAATGGCACAAAACGACACTCTAACACAGTAATGCATATAGTTAATATGTTTTTGAATGTATTTATACACTCAGTGTGACACCTGGGCCTGTTTCGATGAACACAACATAGATATCCTGGCAGGAATGGCAGAAAGACACACACAGAACTCCCATAACCAAGAGAAAATGCTATAAGAGTTTGGTGGGCATTGACCTTGGGTTTTGGAGTTGTAGTTCACCTATATCCAGAGAGCACTGTGGACTCAAACAATGTTGGATCAGGACCAAACTTGGCATGAATACTCAAGATGCCCAAATGTGAACACAGGTGGAGTTTGGGGAAAATAGACCTTGACATTTGGGAGTTACAGTTTCTGGGATTTATAGTTAACAATCAAAGAGCATCCTGAACTCTTGCAACAATGGAATTGAACCAAACTTGGCATATTGAACTCTCATTCCCAACAGAAAGTACTGAAAGGGTTTGCATGGGAATTGACCTTGAGTTTGGAAGTTGTAGTTCACCTACACCCAGAGAGCACTGTGGACTCAAACCATGTTATGTTATGTTGTTGTTTGTTTTCCATCCAGAATCACAATGTTGGGAGGAGGCTCACCCCTTTAAGGTCCCTCAAACAGGAATGGGAAAACTTGGGCCCTCTGGATGCTTTGGACTCCAACTCCCACCATTCCTCACAGCCTGAGGCCCTTTCCTGCTTAAGTGGCTGAGGGGGGAAAGGGAAAAGGGCCTGAGGCTGCTAGGAATGGTGGGAGTTGGAGTCCAAAACACCCAGAAGGTCCAAGTTTGCCCATGCCAGCTTTCGACAGAGACCTCTTCCTCCCCCTTTGCGCCCTTTCTTCCCCCTCCTGCCCAACACTTGCTTTTTCTTCTACACTGCCGCTTCTGCCGCCATTTTGATCCGAGGGGGCAGCGTGAGCGTGTTCAGGAGGGGAGGGGGGGGAGGAAGATGTGACCCGTGCGGGCGCTACTGCGCAGACTCGCCCCAGAGCAAAGTGAGGCAAAGCGAGCAGAGCGAGGCTAGGAAGAAGGGAGCCCGAGCGGAGAAGGAAAAGGGTTCGGCAGGAGGGGGAAGGAAGGGTCTTGGAGGCGCCCATTTCCCACGGCACACCTGAGGATCGCTCACGGCACACTGGTTGGGAAACACGGTTCCAGGTTGTGGACACCTTGAGCTTAAGATGTAACGGCTGCCTCCCTTTTCCTCCCTCCCTCCCTCCCTCCCTCACCCAGGCATTGACTTCAAGATCCGGACCGTGGACATCGAGGGCAAGCGGGTCAAGCTACAGGTCTGGTAGGTCCATTTCGGAGCCGTGGTCACCATGGAAATACGAAATGCGCCTGGGTGGGTGAGAGTGAGCATGCCTGGCTTCTCTTCCAGGGACACGGCCGGGCAGGAGCGGTTCAAGACCATCACCACCGCCTATTACCGGGGCGCCATGGTAGGACCCCAGGGGACCCCCACCCCCCCCCCCACCCGCCCTCCCTTAGTGGCCCTAGAACTCCCTCCGATATATCGGTCAGGGAGACCTGCTTCCGGGTGTTTCCAGCCAACCACACAACCCTAGAATAGCGTTGGGAGAGGCCCCAGGGGCCACCCGGCCCACCCCCCGGAAAAGCACAGTCCAAGCCCCCCCCCCCGACAGATGACCACCCGGCCTCTGTTGCAAAGGGTCTCCGTGTTGGCCCCCAAAACCCCCCCCCCCCCAGGGCATCATCCTGGTCTACGACATCACCGACGAGAAGTCCTTCGAGAACATCCAGAACTGGATGAAGAGCATCAAGGAGGCAAGTCCCCTTTCCGTGCCTTTCCACCCTATGGAATGTATATGTTTGGAATGTTTTTAATCGGTGTGCTTTAATTACGTTGCACGCTGCCTTCAGCCGCGAGGAGAGCCGGGTAAGAAATAACATAGAATATTATTGTTATTATTATTATTGGTGAGAAATAACATACAATTATTCTTACATTATTATTATTATTGCTGTTGTTGTTGTTGTGATGTGTGCAATGGGGAGGGGGCTGGGCAAGGAAAAGGTAAACAAACCAGGGTTGCGGCTACGCTGCCCAAGGGGTGCGCCGCGAGGCCACCCCAGGACTGACTCCCTTTGCGCAGAACGCGTCCTCCGGCGTGGAGCGGCTCCTCCTGGGCAACAAGTGCGACATGGAGGCCAAGCGCAAGGTGCCCCACGACAAGGCCCAGAAGGTACCCATTGGGGGGGGGGGTCTCTCTCTTGGCCGGAATGGGTGCTCGCCGGAGTTTAGGAGGCGACTGGCGCACCTGCCTGGCCCCTTGCTCCTCTGCTTTCAGCCCTCTTCCCTCTTCCTTCCTTCCTTCCTTCCTTCCTTCATTTCTTTCCTTCCCTTCCTTCCTTTTGCGTTTCTTTCTTTCTCTCCTTCCTTCCCCCTTCCTTCTTCTGTCTTTCTTCCTTCCTTCCTTCCTTTCCTTTTTTCTGTCCTTAGTTTTCCTCACTTCGTTTTTCCCTTCCTTCCTTCTTGCTTTACTTCCCTTCCTTTTTTGTTTTTTCCTTCCTTCCCTCTTTCCTTCTTTCTGTCTTTCTTTCCTTCCTTTCCATCTTCCTTTCCTCCTTCCTTTTTTCTTTCCTTCCTTCTTTCCTTCCTTTCTTCCATCCTTTCCTTCTTTCTTTCTTCTTTCTTTTGTCCTTTTTCTCCTTTTGTCTTTCCTTCCTTCTTTCCCTTCCTTCTTTCCTTCCTTCCTTTCCTTTTCATTCATTGCTTTGTTCTTTCTTTCCTTTCTTCTCTTCCTTTTTCCTTCCTTCCTTCCTTCCTTCCTTTTTTCCTCCCTCCCTCCTACACCTCTTCTCTTTCTTCTCCTCTTCCTTTTTCCTTCCTTCCTTCCTCTTCCTTCTCACGCCTCCGCTTCCTCCCGGCACAGCTCTCCCAGGAGCACGGGATCCGCTTCTTTGAGACCAGCGCCAAGTCCAGCACCAACGTGGAAGAGGTGAGTCGAAGGGGCAAGGAAGGGTCCGGAGTGGGGGTGCGCCCCCGGGACCCCCGCCCTGCCCCCTGCCCACCCTGGCACTTTCCCTCCTTCTCTCCCGCAGGCCTTCCGCACTTTGGCCCGGGACATCCTCCTCCAGTCCAGCAAAAGATCGGTGAGTATGAGTATTTACTCGAACCTTTAATAGTGGGGTTATTATTAATTATTATTATTATTATTATCACCATCACCATCATCTTTCGGGCCGTAGGGTGTATCCACACTGAGTAACAAATGCAGTTTAGCACCACTTGCATAGTATTATTATTATTATCGCTATTGTTATTATTATTATTATATCTTGCAAACATAATATGTTGCCTTGATCCCATCGCCTTGACCGGTGGCAGTTCAAGTGGCGGCAAAAATGCATTAATTCTTACTCCATGGCTATAATAATAATAATAATAATAATAATAATAATAATAAATCTCGTTTGCTGTGACTTACTGTGTTTTTGTGTCAGTAAAATAATAATAAGAAATATTAATCAATAATAATAATAATAAATTAATAATTTTAGAGATAATAATAGTTCCCCCATACAACCTGGCTAGTTTAACCCAAGCTGCATGGCATCTAATAATAATAGTAATAATAATAGTAATAGTAATAATAATAATAATATCAAAGACTCTGGCACAAGCCAGTCAAGGGGATCCCATTGGGGATGGGCACACTGGGTGCAGCGCCTCAAGACCTTGGCCTGCACTTAAACACAATGGGCAATGACCAAATCCCCACCGGTCAGCTGCAAAAGGCCGCCCTACTTGGATCTGCACGCCTTATTTGCCGATACATCACAGAGTCCTAGGCACTTGGGAACTGCCTGACATGTGACCCCACAGAGTCCGCGATGGGATGGCGGCAGCGGCACCCCTTCCTCTTGGCCCCGCCCCTGACGCCCTTCTCCCGGGCCAGACAGAATCAGCTGCCGGGCCAAATCTGGCCCACAGGCCGTAGGTTGCCTTATTTGCCGATACATCACAGAGTCCTAGGCACTTGGGAACTGTCTGACATGTGACCCCACAGAGTCTGCGATGGGATGGCGGCAGCGGCACCCCTTCCTCTTGGCCCCGCCCCCGACACCCTTCTCCCGGGCCGGACAGAATCGACTGCCGGGCCAGATCTGGCCCGCGGGCCGTAGGTTGCCTTATTTGCTGATACATCACAGAGTCCTAGGCACTTGGGAACTGACATGTGACCCCTCTTCCTCTTGGCCCCGCCCCGACGCCCTTCTCCCGGGCCGGACAGAATCGGCTGCCAGGCCAGATCTGGCCCGCGGGCCGTAGGTTGCCTTATTTGCTGATACATCACAGAATCCTAGGCACTTGGGAACTGACATGTGACCCCTCTTCCTCTTGGCCCCGCCCCCGACGCCCTTCTCCCGGGCCGGACAGAATCGACTGCCGGGCCAGATCTGGCCCGCGGGTCGTAGGTTGCCTTATTTGCTGATACATCACAGAATCCTAGGCACTTGGGAACTGACATGTGACCCCTCTTCCTCTTGGCCCCGCCCCCGACGCCCTTCTCCCGGGCCGGACAGAATCGACTGCCGGGCCAGATCTGGCCCGCGGGCCGTAGGTTGCCTTATTTGCTGATACATCACAGAATCCTAGGCACTTGGGAACTGACATGTGACCCCTCTTCCTCTTGGCCCCGCCCGACGCCCTTCTCCCGGGGCGGACAGAATCGACTGCCAGGCCAGATCTGGCCCGGGTCGTAGGTTGCCTTATTTGCTGATACATCACAGAATCCTAGGCACTGGGAACTGACAGGCCAGGCCCCGCCCCGACGCCTCTGGGCCGGACAGAATCGGCTGCCAGGCCAGATCTGGCCCGCGGGCCGTAGGTTGCCTTATTTGCTGATACATCACAGAATCCTAGGCACTTGGGAACTGCCTGATGTGTGATCCAACACAAAAGCCAGCAGGGTGATCTTGTTTACCATGGACTCATCTAGTTGTGTATCTAATAGCAATAATAATAATAATAATACATTGTAATAATAATAATGGATACATAGCCATTTTTGAGCCTATTTCAGGAGGAATAAAGTGGGGTATAATAATAATAATAATAATAATAACCAATATATAAAATATATAAATCTTGCCGGTCAGTGGATTGTGGTCACTGCAGTCCCGACATGGGTCCAAGCCTCTCCTTCCTCTTCCAGGCTCCGCAACCCAAGGGCCCCGTGGACCTCAAAGGGGCGCAGAAAAGCCACAGCAAGTGCTCCTTGGCCTAGGAAAGGACATTCGGATGGACGGAAGCCTGCTTGACGTGCCAAGACAGAGGTCCAGCTGGCTGGACCGCTCTCTCCTCCTCCTCTACGCCCCCTTTGGTTCTGAATGGTTCCGTTTCCCCCCAGCCAGGACCAAGGACCCAGAGGCAGGCATGCGGGAACGGATGCGGGTTCACCCTCCCCCTCGCTTGGAACCACACGGGGTCCTGGGAGTTGTAGTTTCCCAAGGCCTTTCTCTTTCTCCGGGGGGCTTCTATAATGTAGAATGGATGCAGATTCGCCCCTGACTTGAAATGCCTGGGCTCAATGCTGTGGGTGATCCTGGGAGATGTAGTTTCCCAAGACGACACTGTCGGACGCACGCAGTTTGGCCCCGCTCGAACCGCTACAAGGTCCTGGGAGTTGTAGTTTCCCAAGGTCTATTTCAACCATGAGCCTGCGCATGCCTATGGGGTTGGATGGCCATCTGTCGGGAGGAATTAGATGGTAGGAATGAGGATGGACTGGGCGGCCTCTGGGGGTCTTCTATCTATAGCCTCTATTTCAACACTTAATCTGCCCAGGCCTATGGGGTTGGGTGGCTGTCTGTCGGGAGGGATCGGATTGTGCCCCGCCTTGAGACACAGCCATTCTACAGTATAGATTATCTTTTTGGGGGGGGGGGGAGGGATTGTTTTGGGATTTTTTATCCTGAGTTCGATGTGACGCATAGGAAAGCCCCCCCCCCCCCGATCAATCGGTGCAAAGCCCCCGAAGGGAGAACGCGCCAGCGCTCGGTTGCCTTTTGTAATCTTTTGAAACAGTATTAAAAACGGATTTTGAAATGTTTTGCAGTGATCTCTGCGTCAGAAACCGAGCGGGGGATCTCTTGCGCGAGGGTCCCGGGTGGGAAGTTTGGCCCAACGTTATCGTTGGTGGGGTTCAGAAGGGTCTTTGATTGTAGGTGGACTATAAATCCCAGCCACTACAACTCCCAAGTGGCAAAATCAACCCCACCAGGATTCAAATTTATTTATTATTCCTTCATCATATAAAATATTTTCTATTATTATTATTATTACAATATATAAAAGGTATAAAAAATAAAAATATTAATATATATAATATATAATATAAAATATAATAAAGTATTAATATTACAATATATAAAATGTAATAAATATGAAAAATATTAGAAATATATAAAATATATAAATACTATTATTACAATATATAAAATGTGTAAAGTATAATAAATATAAAAATATTGCAAATATATTAAATGTTAAAAAAATACTATTATTACAATATATAAAATATATAAAATATAATAAATATAAAAATGATATCTCGGAGCCCTTTCTCATAACTGACGGAGTGAAACAAGGTTGTGTTCTTGCACCAGCCCTGTTTACCATCTTCTTCAGCATGATGCTCCAAAGGGCTACGGCAGACCTCAAAGAAGATTGTACTGATGGCAGCTTGTTCAACTTAAGCCGCCTGAGGGCTCGCACTAAGACTCTAAACTATCTAGTCCGTGAGCTGCTTTTTGCTGACGATGCCGCCCTTGTCGCCCATCCAGAAGCAGCCCTGCAGCGCCTCACGTCCTGCTTTGCAGCAGCTGCAGAGCTCTTTGGGCTGGAAGTCAGCCTGAAGAAAACGGAAGTCCTCTACCAGCCCGCACCACAGGAAGAACACCCTCATCCCCACGTCAGCATAGGCACATCTGTGCTTAAGTCCGTCCAGCAGTTCACCTCCCTGGGAAGCATCATCTCTTCAGACGCCAAGATTGACAAAGAGAGAGATCACAGATTATCAAAGGCATAGAGTGCATTCGGAAGGCTTCACAAAAGAGTCTGGAGCAACAAGCACCTGAGGCAAAGCACCAAAATCAGTGTGTACAGAGCTATCGTAGTGTCTATTCTCCTCTATGGGTCTGAAACATGGGTCACCTATCGCCCACACCTCGAATGCTTCCATCAGCGCTGTCTTCGCACAATCCTAAACGTACACTGGACCGACTATGTGACGAATGTTGCTGTCCCTGGGCAAGCAGGGGTCACCAGCGTTGAGGCCACGCTATTGAGAACACAGCTGCGCTGGGCAGGACACGAGGTCTCTAGGAAGGAGGACCACCGCCTCCCAAAGATACTACTCTATGGTGAACCCATCACGGGTCAGCGCAAGAGAGGCGCCCCCCAAAAGAGATATAAGGACTCCCTGAAACAACACCTCAGGCTCGCCCAGATTGATCATCAACTATGGTCCACCCTGGCCTCACATCGGGAGGCACGGAGGCGCACTCTCCACAATGCTGTGGTCATGCTGGACGGGTCTCGAAGAGAAACGACAACGCAGAAATGACAACGCAACTTGGAAACGACATCACCCAAGGAGACTTTCTGCTGTGCTTTCTGCAACCGGACTTGCCTATCTCAGATTGGCCTTTTTAGTCATCAACGCGCTTGAAAAAAGCGTGGGGTTATATGAGTCCTTGCTAAGGATCTTCGTTCGCGAAGTAACGCCGAGAGAGATTATTACAATATATAAAATGTATAAAATGTAATAGATATTTAATTAAAAATAGAAAATATTATTATTACATCATAATAATAGTAATAAAAGTGTTAATACATAAATAAATAGGAGTTCAGTCTATGGCAGGCCTGGGCAAACTTCTGCCTTTTTAGGTGTTTTGGACTTCAACTCCCACAATGCCTCACAGCCTCAGGCCCTTCCTTTGGAAGGGGCCTGAGGCCGTGAGGCATTGTGGGAGTTGAAGTCCAAAACACCTGAAAGGCAGAAGTTTGCTCAGGCCTGACTCTATGAGAGCTGCTGGTAAGTTTATGGCCAGTCCTTTTCTGTTTAAAGGGGAAGGTGCAGTTTAGGGCAAATCCGATGGAAATCCCCATAAGCAACGAGACTTGACTTTCGCCGCCCTAATGGATCTCTATCCTTTTTCATAAGTCTAGAGGGAGGGAGGGAAGGAGAGGCGCGCGATTGGCCGAAGGGTCGCTTGGCGGCCGCCCCATTTTCCCTTTTCGCGACAGAGCGGCGTACACGGCGTCGCGCTCGCCCCTCGCTTGACGGCTGCGTGGCGGAAATGAGCGTCTACGACCTCTTTCGGGGCTTCTTCGGCTTCCAGGGAGGGCCCAGGTGGGGAAGGAGGACCCCGCCGCCCCCTACCCATTTACCCCGACCCCCCTGCCTCCCCAGCGCCTTCTCTGGAGGCTGTCCAGCCTGGGCCGGCTGGCCCTCTGTCGGGAGGGGTCGGGTTGGGCCTTGCTTCCTGGCCAAAAGGGGCCTGGGTGGCCTTTGGGGCCTCCTCCCTCTTCTGTGGCCAGACCTTCCTGTCTGTGTGTCTATCTCTTCCTGTCTATCCATCTACCCATCAATCTTACACACAGACAGACAGACTGTTGTTGTTTTGTTGGTGTTGTGGTGTTGTTGTTGTGTTGTTGTTGTTGTGTTGTTGCTGTTGTTGTTGTTGTGGTGTTGTGTTGTTGTTGTTGTTGTTTTGTTGTTGTTGTGTTGTTGTTGTGTTGTGTTGTGTTGTTGTTGTGTTGTTGTTGTGTTGTTGTGTTGTTGTTTTGTTGTTGTGTTGTTGTGGTGGTGTTGTGTTTGTTGTGGTGGTGTTGTTGTTGTGGTGGTGTTGTGTTGTTGTTGTGTTGTTGTTGTGTTGTTGTGGTGGTGTTGTTGTTTTGTTGTTGTTGTGTTGTTTTGTTGTTGTTGTGTTGTTGTTGTGTTGTTGTTGCTGTTGTGTTGTTGTTGTGATGTTTTGTTGTTGTGGTGGTGTTGTGGTGTTGTTGCTGTTGTGTTGTTGTTGTTGCTGTTGTGTTGTTGTTGTGGTGTGGTGTTGTTTTGTTGTTGTGGTGGTGTTGTGGTGTTGTTGCTGTTGTGTTGTTGTTGTGTTGTTGTTGTGTTGTATTGTTGTTGTGTTGTATTGTTGTTGTGTTGTTGTTGTTTGGGGGGCTCATTGGCTGTGTCCCATTTCTGCCCCCTTCCTTGTGGGTGGATTCCTTGTATTTTTATGTATTGTTGTCATTGTGATTTCTGTTCTTTTATTTCGGATGTATTTCTGTTGTGTATTTTTATATTTGTGTTGTGTGTATTTTGTGTGTACTTTGGAAGGGCTCGGCCTTTTGTCAGCTGCCCCCGAGTCCCTGTCGGGGAGGGCCGGGTATCAATAAAGATTATTATTATTATTACTATTATTATTATCCACCTTCCAATATCTGCCTTCCTGTCTTTCTCTCCGTCTGGAGCTCTGGGGGCTCTCTCAGGGGTGTGCCTTGCTCCCTGGCAGAAGGGGGTCCAGCTGGGTGGCCTTTGGGGCCCCTCCCAACCCTAGCGTCCAGGGACCCTGGCTGCTGCCTTCGTGGCTCTTGCTCGAGTCTAGCTCTCCATCTTCCTAGCTGCCCATCCATCTACCCAGCTCTCTATCTTATCTATCTATCTATCCATCTATCCATCTACCTATCTATCCATCCCTCTATCCATCTATCGATCAATCTACCTACCTATCTATCCATCCATCTATCTACTCATCTGTCTGTCTGTCTATCTATCTATATCCATCCATCTACCCATCTATCTATCTATCTATCCATCCCTCTATCCATCTATCGATCAATCTACCTACCTATCTATCCATCCATCTATCTACTCATCTGTCTGTCTGTCTATCTATCTATATCCATCCATCTACCCATCTATCTACCTATCTATCCATCCCTCTATCCATCTATCAATCAATCTACCTACCTATCTATCCATCCATCTATCTACTCATCTGTCTGTCTGTCTATCTATCTATATCCATCCATCTACCCATCTATCTATCTATCTATCCATCCCTCTATCCATCTATCGATCAATCTACCTACCTATCTATCCATCCATCTATCTACTCATCTGTCTGTCTGTCTATCTATCTATATCCATCCATCTACCCATCTATCTACCTATCTATCCATCCCTCTATCCATCTATCAATCAATCTACCTACCTATCTATCCATCCATCTATCTACTCATCTGTCTGTCTGTCTATCTATCTATATCCATCCATCTACCCATCTATCTATCTATCTATCCATCCCTCTATCCATCTATCGATCAATCTACCTACCTATCTATCCATCCATCTATCTACTCATCTGTCTGTCTGTCTATCTATCTATATCCATCCATCTACCCATCTATCTATCTATCTATCCATCCCTCTATCCATCTATCGATCAATCTACCTACCTATCTATCCATCCATCTATCTACTCATCTGTCTGTCTGTCTATCTATCTATATCCATCCATCTACCCATCTATCTACCTATCTATCCATCCCTCTATCCATCTATCAATCAATCTACCTACCTATCTATCCATCCATCTATCTACTCATCTGTCTGTCTGTCTATCTATCTATATCCATCCATCTACCCATCTATCTATCTATCTATCCATCCCTCTATCCATCTATCAATCAATCTACCTACCTATCTATCCATCCATCTATCTACTCATCTGTCTGTCTGTCTATCTATCTATATCCATCCATCTACCCATCTATCTATCTATCCATCCCTCTATCCATCTATCGATCAATCTACCCATCCATCTATCAATCAAGCAGTCTACCTACCTATCTATTCACCCACATCTCCACCTATCTACACATCTACCTATCTATCCATCCATCTACCCAACTATCTATCTTATCTATCCACCTATCCACCCATCCATCGATCAATCTACCTATCTATCTACCCAGCCATCCATCACTCTATCCATCTATCGATCGATCTACCTACCTATCTATTCACCCACCTATCCATCCCTCTATCTACCTACCTACCTATCCATCCTTCTATCGATCTATCTATCTATCTATCTATCTATCCATCCCTCTATCCATCTATCAATCGATCTACCCATCCATCTATCAATCAACCAGTCTACCTACCTATCTATTCACCCACCTCTCCACCTATCTACACATCTACCTACCTACCTATCCATCTTTCTACCTACCTATGTATCAATACATCCATCTATCTATCCATCCATCCATCTACCTACCTAACTACCTATCCATCCATCCATCTGCCCAACTATCTATCTATCTTATCCATCTACCAATCTATCTACCCATCCATACATCCTTTATTTGCTGTTATGTTGTTATTACGTGTCTTTGGACTTGGCTTCATGTAAGTGGCGGGGTATAAATAAAGTATTATTATTATCTATCCATCAATCAATCAATCAAACTACCCATCTACCCATCCATCTATCCATCCCTCTATCCATCCCTCTATCTACCCATCCATCTATCTACCTATCCATCCATCTACCTACTTACCTATCCACCTACCCATCTATCCATCCATCCATCTATCTCTGTTGAAGGGGTTGAGTCTTGATGAGATATTCCTTGGAAACAATGGCAACGCGTGCTGTAGCGGGGTGTCCCCCCCCTCCTTCCCCCCTCCCTCCTGCAAAAGCCATGTTGTGGCAGTTCAATGCACGTTCCCCGTGTTTTGAGGAGAGCGCCCATTAGGAGAGGGCCGGCCCCTGACCCAGGAGCACAAGTGGTGCGAGAGAGTGTGACCAGGCCTTCTCTCTGCCTCCCAGGCCCCGCGACCCCTTCTTTGGGGGCATCACAAGAGAGGAGGAGGATGATGAGGAGGATGAGGATGAAGGCAGCCCCTCCTTTGGGCCCAGAGGCTTTGGCGGCTTCGGCTTCCCTTTTGGCCCCGGCGGGATGCGCTTCCACGACGCCTTTGGGTTCGAGGAGCTCTTCCGGGACTTCAACGACCTCTTCAGCGAAATGGGGGCCGCGGGGCTACCCTCCGGCCCCTTGGGTGAGTCTGGCCGCACTTCCGCCCTCTGGCCTCAATGGGACGGGAGTCCTGGGAGTCTCCATTCCTTCAGGGTTGCCTGGGTGCAGAAGGGGGCCTGGCTGGATGACCTTGAGGGTTCCCACACTCAGATCCTGCAACCATTGGTGGCTTTGTTTTCTCGGCAGAGATGCCAGGCCCGGAGGCCCCTCCGCCGGGCGAGCCTTCCCTCCTGAAGAGGCGGACGCTGCGGGACTCCATGCTCAAGTATCCAGACAGCCCTCGTCCCCAAGACGGAGCCGTGGGCGATGGGTTGCGCCCTCCGTCTCCAGAGAAGAAGAAGCCCTGGCCTCCCTTCCAGGCGGTACGGCCTCTCCCTGCACCTTGGGGCTTTGTATTCTATAGGATTGTCATTGGAGCCTATCATATATATATACACACACACACACACACACTAGCTGAGGACCCGGCGGTGCCCGGGTTATTTGAGGAAGGCCTTGTGTGCCAAGGTTGGTTCCTGTTAGATGTTTCTGTGGCTTGCAGTGGTCTCAGGAACTGAGTGAAGGCACTGCAAGTCCCATTGGCCATGGTCCGTCCACCTCCAAACAGCACCAGGGTGTAGAGTGGGTCATGGGGGCTCTGTGTGCCAAGTTTGGGCCTGGTCTCTGATTTGTAGGGGCTGCAATGTTCTGTGGGAAATGAATTGGGTGAAGGTACTGCAAATCCCATCATTTGTGAGCCATCCTGCCGTAAACCGCAGCAGGTGTGTAAAGTGGGCCATTGGGCCTCTGTGTTGATTCGTCATTGGTGTGGGCCACTGTGCTCTAAGGAAGTGAATTGAAGTACTGCAAGTCCCATCATCCATGGTCCATCCTCCCTCAAACTGCACCAGGATGTAAGGTGCATCTTGGGGGCTCTGTGTGCCAAGTTTGGTCTTGTTCTGTCATTGTTGGGGGCCTAGTCAGGAAAATCAAGTTGGGGAAGCCTTGCTGTCAATTTTGGGCCTGGTCTGTGATTTATAGGGGCTCCAGTGTTGTTTGGGAAGTGAATGAGGTGAAGGTACTGCAAATCCCATCATTCGTGGCCCATCCTGCCCTGAACCACACCAGGTTGTGAAGTGGGCCATTGGGCCCCTGTTTGCCAAGTTTGGTCCTGATCCGTCATTGCTGTGGGCCTCAGTGGCTGCCTGCCTGAGGCCTTTCCTTTTCCCTCTGACTATGTTGGAATGTGGTTCGCCAATCAGAGTCCTTTATGCAAATACCATATCAGTGACAACCAATCCCCTCTGTCTGGGGCCGTAGAATGTTGGAGTTCTGAGGCTGGCCAATCAGTGTCCTTTATGCAAAAAATCCCACAGTGGCAACCAATCGAAACGCTGGCACGTATTCCTCCCTCTGCACCACCACCCGCAAACACTGACTTTTATTATATACACAGACAGACAGATAGATCCATCCTCTGTTTGTTTTGAGTGACATCACAACTCAAAATGCGCTGGACGAATTGCCACCAAATTTGACCACAAGACACCTACTAACCCAAAGAGTGACCATCACTCAAAAAAAAAAACCAACAACAATTTTGTCATTTGGGAGTTGTAGTTGCTGGGATTTATAGTTCACCTCCAAGCCAAGAGCATTCTGAACCCCAGCAAATGATGGAATTGAACCAAACATGGCACACAGGACCCCCATGACCGATAGAAAACACTAGAAGGCTTTGGTGGCCATTGACCTTGAATTTCGGAGTTGTAGTCCACCTACGTCCAGAGAGCACTGTGGACACAAACAAGGACACCATATGCCCAGATATGAACACAGATGGAGTTTGGGGGAAAATAGACTTTGACTTTTGGGGGTTGTAGTAACTGGGATTTATAGTTCACCTACAATCAAAGAGCATTCTGAAATCCACCAGTGATAGAATTGGGCCAACTCCCAGCTCCTGCCAACCTAGCAGTTTGAAAACATGCAAATGTGAGGAGATCAAGAGGCGCCGCTTCTGCGGGAAGGTCAGAGCTTCCTTGTGATTGGTAAACGGAGGACGGCACGGGTATTTCCCGTCGTTTCCCATCTTCCTTGTCTCTTTTTTGCAGCCGCAAGAGGATCTTTTGGCTCCGGCCGAGACCCCCAAAGAGGATGGAGGTGAGATGCGGACAGGAAGGGAAGGAGGAGCCCCTCCCCAACCATAACATTATTTATTTTTGTCATTCCCTGGACCACATTTGGCACAAATACCCACGTTTGAATACTGATGGGGTTGAGGAGGGATTGATTTTGTCGTTTGGGAGTTGTAGTTGCTGGGATTTGTAGTTCCCATGCAACCCAAGAGCATGAGACTCCAATGAGTGAGACTCCTGCCTGTTGTTTCTTCCCTGGCAGATCTGGACTCGCGCGTCCGTTCCGAAGGCCTCCGGACGGTCCTCCCGCCGCCCTCCCAGCCCCGCTCCTACTTCCAGAGCGTTTCCGTCACCAAGGTGGTGGCGCCCGACGGGGTGAGTCTTGGAAGCCAAAGCCGGCGGTGGTGCGCTCTAGCGCTGAAACACCCGAGCCCAATAACGCTATCTATAAATTAAGGAAAGCAGGTAGAAAGCGGGGAAAGAGCATGTCCGAAAGGGTCAGCATAATAGGAAATGCAAGACCGCAGGAGTCCAAAAATGGCAAAGTACACCGAGTCAAGAGAGCCAACATCTACAGGCATGAATCCATAAACATGGTCAAGAGCAGAGACAGGCAGGGGAACCATCCTCAAGGGCAATGTTTCCTCCTCTTAAGAGGCACGAAGCCAACACAACTTAATTTAAGCCCGATCAAGTAGCCATGACATCATGCCGAACGCACCTGGGCTTCAAGGACTTCTCACTGATTGTCTCAGAACGTCTAATTCAGGGCTGCCCACACTTTTTCAGCATGCGAGCTACTTATAATAAAACCACGTTAGAAAGATCTACCTACCTCGTCAAAGCTGGAGAGGGGCGGGGGCGGGGCTTGGTGCAACCTGGCTCCGCCCCCTCTGGCTTCAGCGCTACCAGCAGCTTCTCCAGGCTTGAGGATGGCAATGCCAAGCCAGTGGTGACATAGCTAGCACAAGGCTGGCTTGGCATTGCTATCCTCAAGCCTGGAGAAGCTGCTGGTAAAGCGGAAGCCAAAGGGGGGCGGAGCCAGGCTGCGACAAGCCCCCCTCCCTCTGGCTTTGGAGCTCCCAGTAGCTTCTCCAGGCTTGAGAACGCGCAGTGCCAAGCCAGCCTTGTGCTAGCTATGTCACCACTGGCTTGGCATTGCCATCCTCAAGCCTGGAGAAGCTTCTGGTAAAGCGGAAGCCAGAGGGGGTGGAGCCAGGCCACGCCAAGCCCCGCCCCCTCCCCTCTGGCTTTGGAGCTCCCAGCAGCTTCTCCAGGCTTGAGGATGGCAATGCCAAGCCAGTGGTGGCATACCTAGCACAAGGCTGGCTTGGCATTGCCCTCCTCAAGCCTGGAGAAGCTGCTGGTAGACCGGAAGCCAGAGGGGGGCGGAGCCAGGCCACACCAAGCCCTGCCCCCTCCCCTCTGGCTTTGGAGCTCCCAGCAGCTTCTCCAGGTTTGAGGACGGCAATGCCAAGCCATCCTTGTGCTAGCTATGCCACCACTGGCTTGGCATTGCCATCCTTAAGCCTGGAGAAGCTGCTGGGAGTGCCGAAGCTGGGGGAGGGGGCGGGGCTTGGTGCGGCCTGGCTCCGCCCCCCTCTGAGACGCACCCCATCCGGCTGGGATTGGCCTCCTTCGGTTCCGGGATCGACTGGTCGATCGCGATCGACTTCCTGGGCAGCCCTGGTCTAATTATTCTCCACTCCCTCCGTTCTCAAATCTAATCTGGCTTCTCTGGAAAACCCAAGAGAAAAGGACCTTTCGCCGTTTTCACTATCCCCTGTTGCCTGGGAACCAGCACTGGAATCCAAAACGTCGGCCTCACCTGCCTGCCATTCTCTCCTCACCCTGACCGGCTCCTCCCTTTGAAACCCACCCAACTCCTTGTCCGCTGACAAGTCCGAAAAATCCTCGGCCGCTTGCTGAGCTACAACAGCTGTAGGCCCATCCACACTATAGGCACGTAAGACGGGTCGGCGGCACTTTAAACCGCCTGAGTTCAGCGCGACCCTGGGAGTTGTCATTGGGCGAGATATTTGCCTCCCCCCCCCCCCCCGTGCCTGAGAACAATACGATCCCAATACGGAGAGTCAGTCACACCACGCAACACAATTTCCGTCCCTGAGTTGTCGGTGTCACTTCCCAATTGGTTCTCTCATAAACACACGGGAAAAGTTTACGTAGTTTCCGCAGAGGGGCGTCATCCTGCAGCACGTTGTATTCCGTTGTAATATTCTATTGTGTTATTATTATGATAATATGTTATGGGTGTCTCCGCAAAAGACAACACTCTCTGTGTGTCCGGCTCCTCGTCCACATTTCCCTCCCGTTTTCCCGCAGACGGTGGAGGAGCGCCGGACGGTGCGTGACAGCCAAGGCCACGAGGAGACGGTGGTCACTCGCCGGAGCGGAGCCGAGCCCCTTTTGGACAGGCCAGGTGAGTCCCAGGTGGGGGTGTCCCTCTTCGACGGCTCCCCAAAGGCGCCCCAGACCCGCCTCCTCTCGACTCTTCCCAGAGTTCCTCATGTTTGCAATGTAAACATACCACGCCATATCAAGAGGACAACATATACCTATCTACCTATAGACAGGTAGGTAGATAGAGTGATAGGTAGATAGATAAATAGGTGGGTAGATGGATAGAATCTGAAGGGACACCCAAAGGCCATCTAACCCCCCCCCACCCCCACATCTACCAGGCAGGAAGGCACAACCCAAGCCCTCCAAACAGATGGCCAGCCTCTATTTACAAACCTCCAGAGATGGAGATGATATAGAGCAGTCTTTCCCAACCTTTTTTGAGCCGCTGCACATTTTTTACATTTGCAAAATCCTGGGGCACACCACCAACC
>JARBWK010000019.1:21786871-21859842 GCA_030556195.1 Anolis apletophallus
GTGTCCGGCTCTCTTTCCCCAGGTCCGCACGGCAGGGAGGGGGGCCTGGGCGAGGCTCCTTCCCTCCTGGACGTTTTCTTCGGCCGCTGGTTCCGGTAGTGAAGGCGGAGCGGGAGACGACCTTCGAGGCAAGGCGGGCTTGCTGCTGACCCCTTGGACCAGGAAGAGGGGCCGATGCCGACTTAACGCATGAGACTTGAAGCCCAGAGGGGATTGGCAGGTGACCAAGCGGGTGACCGGCTGCCCCTCCGCCCTCCAAGCCAACTCCGGATGGGGCTTCACTCTCGGATCCGGATCCCTTCCCTCCAAAGAGATCCCTCCCTCGCTCGCCATTAAAGAAAGCCTCTTATTTATTCTCCAGGCCTGGCTCGCTTGTGGTCTCCCTCTCAGAGATAGCTTGTCGGTGGTGGCTGACCATCTGTCGGGAGGGCTTTGGCGGTGACTTCCTGCCTAGCAGGCATGGGGTGGGATTGGATGGCCTTTGGGGGCCCCTTCCAAGTATATGATTCAGAATCTGCACGGCCGTCCGTCGGGAGGGCTTTGACTGGGTAATTCCTGCCTGGTAGAAACAGGATCAGGCTGGATGGCCTTTGGAGGTGGGTCATTCTTGAGGGGGACGGATGGCCATCTCTCGGGAGGGTTTTGTGGGCGCCTTCCTGCCTGCCTGTTATGGGGTCGGACTGGATGGCCTTTGGAGGGGGGGGGGCCTTCCTTCCAGCTCCATCATTCATTGACTCCTGCCTGGTGAATGGGTGACCCTGGGCGGAGTGAGTGCCGGGGATGCTAGGAGCTGAAGTCCAGGCCGCCCCCACCCACCCTGCCCGGTCCCGCCCTGGACTCTGCCTGCCGGTCACTCCCCCCTCCTTGGTGGCGCCAGGCCGTGCCTTGGCCCTTGCCCAGGCCCGCTGCTGCCGCCCTTTGGCCCGCTCTCTCCCTCCCATGCACCTTCGCCATCATTGCACCTGCCCAGAGGGATACGAGGTGTCTCAGCCTCCACGCAGGGCGGCGCTCTCCCGCCTGTTCTTCTGCAGCCAGCCACCTACTCTCGGCCATGAGCTACGCCGGGTTCCTGGCTGCCCTTCGCACCCGCGCCCGGCTCCGCAGCCTCCTCCTCCGGGAGTGCCTGGCCGAGGCCCTCGGCGTCTTCATCCTCATCGTGAGTCCCATCATTCCTTCTCCACGTCGCCCTTCGGAGTCACGTCCTTGAGCATTTATTCGTATCCTTTCATTGATGCCAACGCGTGTACGACACCAGGCCCCCGGGGCCTGCTTCTCTTCCTTCCTTCCTTCCTTCCTTCCTTCCTTCCTTCCTTCCTTCCTTCCTTTGTCTTCTCCTTTTCTTCCCTCCTTCCTCTTTCTTTTCCTTTTTTTCTCCTTTTCTTTCTCCTTCTCCTTCTTCTCAACTTTGTTTTCCTTCTGTTCTTTCTCCTCCTCCTTGTCCTCTTTCTTTTCTTCTCCTTCCTTTTACTTATCCTCCTCGTTCTTCTTTTTCTCCTTTTCCTTCTTATCCTTCTTTCTCCTCCTCCTTGTCCTCTTTCTTTTCTTCTCCTTCCTTTTCCTTATCCTCCTCGTTCTTCTTTTTCTTCTCCTTTTCCTTCTTATCCTTCTTTCTCCTCCTCCTTTCTTTTCTTCTCCTTCCTTCTTTTCCTTATCCTCCTTCTTTTTTCTTCTCCTTTTCCTTCTCATTCTTCTATTCTTTCCTCCTCCTTATCCTCTTTCTATTCTTCTCCTTCTTTTCCTTATCCTCCTCCTTCTCATCCTTTTTTCTTCTCCTTTTCCTTCTCATCCTATTCTTTCTCCTCCTTTCTTTTCTTCTCCTTCCTTCTTTTCCTTATCCTCCTTTTTTCTTCTCCTTTTCCTTCTCATTCTTCTATTCTTTCCTCCTCCTTGTCCTCTTTCTTTTCTTCTCCTTCCTTCTTTTCCTTATCCTCCTTTTTTCTTCTCCTTTTCCTTCTCATTCTTCTATTCTTTCCTCCTCCTTGTCCTCTTTCTTTTCTTCTCCTTCCTTTTCCTTCTCCTCCTTCTCGTTCTTTTTTTTCTTCTTTTCCTTCTCCTCCTTTTCCTTTTCCTCCTTCTTTTCCTTCTCCTTCTTTTCCTTCTCCTCCTCCTTGTCCTCTTTCTTTTCTTCTTCCTTCTTTTCCTTCTCCTCCTTCTCATCCTTTTTCTCTTCTCCTTTTCCTTCTCATCCTTCTATTCTTTCTCCTCCTCCTGTTTCTTTTCTTCTCCTTCTTCTCCTTCTCCTTCTCATCCTTTTTCTCTTCTCCTTTTCCTTCTCATCCTTCTATTCTTTCTCCTCCTCCTGTTTCTTTTCTTCTTCCTTCTTTTCCTTCTCCTCCTCCTCCTCCTTTTTCTCTTCTCCTTTTCCTTCTCATCCTTCTATTCTTTCTCCTCCTCCTGTTTCTTTTCTTCTCCTTCTTCTTCTCATCCTTTTTCTCTTCTCCTTCTCATCCTTCTCTTTTCTTCCTTTTCTTTCTTCTTCTCCTTCTTTCCTTCTTTTCCTTTCTCCTCCTTCTTTCCTTCCTTCTTTCTCCTCCTTCTTTTCCTCTTCTCCTTTTTCTTCTTCCTTCTCTCTTCTCCTTCTCCTCTCTTCTTTCTTCTTCCTTTTCCTTCTTTTCCTTCTCCTCCTCCTCCTCCTTTTTCTCTTCTCCTTTTCCTTCTCATCCTTCTATTCTTTCTCCTCCTCGTCCTGTTTCTTTTCTTCTCCTTCTTTTCCTTCTCCTCCTTCTCATTCTTTTTTTCTTCCTTCTCATCCTGCTATTCTTTCTCCTCCTACTTGTGCTCCTCCTTCCTTCTTCTTCTTCCTCCTTCACTTCCACAACATAAAACAGCAAAGGCAGGGTTTTTATGGCCCTTGGGAAACTATAGATCCCAGGATCCCAACGCATGGAGCCCTGGTGGTTCAAAGTGGTGCCGAACCGCATTCCTTCCCCAGTGCAGAGGCACCCAGGTAAAGCTTTCATGGACTTTGGGGAACTGCGCATCCCAGCACGGCCTGGCACTGATCCCGCCGCCTGCCTGGGAGGGCGTGTGGCCCTTTCCGGCCCCGCCAGCCCCCCCTTGACCCTCCTCCTCCCTTGGGTAGATCTTTAACCCCAAAGCAAACAAGCCTCTGCCGCTGGGAGAAGAGAAGCAGGAGGACTTTGGGATTGAGCGGGTGAAGGAATAGCGGTGGGCAGCCACCCTTGGCGGGGAGCGGGGCCTCGGCCGACAGGCCCCCTTCCACTGGGTCAGGACCTCTCGCAGGCGGTTGCGCCACCCGCTCAGGAAACTCTGGGAAGATTGAGTCGGGAGGCGCATCCACATGAGAGAATTAACACAGTTTGACCCCGCTTGGTCTGCCATGGCTGAATGCAATGGGCATCCCGGGAGTTGTAGTTTTCAAAGGGCCACGGCCTTCTCTGGCTTCTTCTATACTATAGAATTAATGGCGTTTGACCCCACTTGACCTGCCGTGGATTAATGTGATGTGAATCCCGGGAATTGTAGATTTACAATATATAATGTAGGGTGACCCTAGTTTGACCCCCAATTAAGTGGTCATGGCTGAATGCGATGGGCATCCCGGGAGTTGTAGTTTTGCAAGGGCCACGGCTTTCTCTGGCTTCTCTATACTATAGAATTAATGGCGTTTGACCCCACTTGACCTGCCGTGGATTAATGCGATGTGAATCCTGGGAATTTTAGATTTGCAATATATAATGTAGGGTGACCCTAGTTTGACCCCCACTTAAGTGGCCATGGCTGAATGCGATGGGCATCCCGGGAGTTGTAGTTTTGCAAGGGCCCCACGGCTTTCTCTGGCTTCTCTATACTATAGAATTAATGGCGTTTGACCCCACTTGACCTGCCGTGGATTAATGCGATGTGAATCCTGGGAATTTTAGATTTGCAATATATAATGTAGGGTGACCTAGTTTGACCCCCACTTAAGTGGCCATGGCTGAATGCGATGGGCATCCCCGGAGTTGTAGTTTTGCAAGGGCCACGGCTTTCTCTGGCTTCTCTATACTATAGAATTAATGGCGTTTGACCCCACTTGACCTGCCGTGGATTAATGCGATGTGAATCCTGGGAATTTTAGATTTGCAATATATAATGTAGGGTGACCCTAGTTTGACCCCCACTTAAGTGGTCATGGCTGAATGCGATGGGCATCCCGGGAGTTGTAGTTTTGCAAGGGCCACGGCTTTCTCTGGCTTCTCTATACTATAGAATTAATGGCGTTTGACCCCACTTGACCTGCCGTGGATTAATGCGATGTGAATCCCGGGAAATGTAGATTTGCAATATATAATGTAGGGTGACCCTAGTTTGACCCCCACTTAAGTGGCCATGGCTGAATGCGATGGGAATCCCGGGAGTTGTCGTTTCCCAAGGGCCCCGTCCTGCTCTGGGTTCCTATATATAACATAGAATGGATCTCGTGTGACTCAAGACTTCTCTGGGTGCCTCTATACGATAGAATTAATGAACTTTGACCCCTTGGCCTGCTGTGGATGGGGGCTTGGGGAATCCCAGGAGTGGTAGTTTTCCAAGGACTGTGGCCTTCTCTGGGTGTGTCCACACGGTCAACTGACTGCAGCCTTGCCCCATTCTATGCTATGGGATTCTGGAAGTTGCCGCGGGCCCTCTTTGACAGCAGACCCAAGTGGTACCAAAGCGCATTAACTCCGCAGTGCGGATGCCCCTCTGCCGTCTGTCCTTCCTGCTCTACTCTTCTCTGCTCCGCTCCCCAGGTGATCACCTTGAGCGGCGCGGCGCAATCGACCACCAGCGCGGGCGCCAAGGGCGGCTACTTCAGCTCGGCCTTCTCCGGCGGCATCGCCGTCATGGTGGCCATCCACATCTCGGGGGGCGTCTCAGGTGAGGGGACCACGCCCAGAAATGGGGGGGGCATTAGGAAACGTACCTTGACAGGTAGCCAGGGGAGGGGATTTTCTTGGGGGCTGCCTAGTCATGCCCCAGCAGCATTCTCTCCTGACGTTTCGCCTGCATCTGTGGCTATAGGTATTGTCAGGTTTGGAAATGAGGCAAGTGGAGTGTGTGTGTGTATCTGTGTGTGTGAGAGAGAGGAAGGCCTTGTGTGCCAAGGTTGGTTCCTATTAGATGTTTACGTGGCTTGCAGTGGTCTCGGGAACTTAGTGAAGGTACTGCAAGTCCCATTGGCCATGGACCATCCCCCTCCAAACAGCACCAGGATGTAGAGTGGGTCTTGGGGGCTCCGTGTGTCACGTTTGGTCTTGATCATTCTCTGGATGAGGGTTTCAGCGGTCTCGGAAGGTGAGCGAAGGTACTTCAAGTCCCATCATCTGTGGTCCGCCCTCCTTGAAACAGCACCAGGGTGTAGAGTGGGTCAAGGGGGCTCTGTGTGCTAATTTTGGTCTGTATTGGTCATTGGGTGAGGGTCGCTTTGTGAAGTGGGCTAGTGGGCCCCTGTGTGCCAAGTTTGGTCCTGATCCGTCAGTGCTGTGGGCCGCAGTGTCTGACTGCCTGAGGCCTTTCCTTTTTCCTCTGAGTCACCGTAGAACGTTGGAATGTGGACAGCCAATCAGAGTCCTGTATGCAAATACCATTTCAGTGGCAGCCAATCCCCTCTGTCTGGGGCCATAGAATGTTGGAGTTCTGAGGCTGGCCAATCAGAGTCCTTTATGCAAATAATCACATAGTGGCAACCTATCGAAACGCTGTCACATATTCCTTGGCACCTCCGCACCTCCCAGAAAATGAACATTCCATTTCCAACAAGAAAAACCCTGTCATTTAGCTAACTCAAGCATTCAGTTGCATTCTGTTTTGCTGGCCAATCAGAGTCCTTTGCGCAAATTGTTCCTCAGTGGCAACCAATGCCCTCTGTCTGGTGCCTTAGATTGTTGGAGTTCTGAGGCTGGCCAATCTGAGTCCTTTATGCAAATAATCTGGTGCCTTAGAGTGTCAGAGTTCTGAAGCTGTCCTTTATGCAAATAATCCCATAGTGGCAACCAATTGAAATGCTGGCACATATTCCTCCACACCTCCCGTCCTCCGCACCGCCACAAACACTGACTTTTATTACATACATAGATAAATGATATACACACACACAATATATATATTATATTATTATCATAGTACAATATCAGTATCATATATTACTATATTGTACTATCCCATTATATTGTAATATTATTAGTAATATTACATGTAATATAAAATATATAATTATAATTATAATATTGTATTATTAGTAGTAGTATTATTATATTGTATTACATTATAATATTAAGTATATGGAATGTCCATGGTGGGGGGGGGGGACCCTTGAGTGTGAATGTTCGCAAGCTTGAATAGAATTGGGTAGCCATGAAGCTGCCAAGTCAACCAGTGAGGGTGTCCTGCATGGAGGTAGCCTGTCTGTTGTTGCCTGGAGGCGCCCTCTGTGGAATAATTCCAGAGTGGGAGGAAGTACCCTTCTCTGTGTGAAGCAAGTGTGAATGTTGCCATTGGCAAGCTTGAATAGAATTGGGTAGCCATGAAGCTGCCAAGTCAACCAGTGAGGGTGTCCTGCATGGAGGTAGCCTGTCTGTTGTTGCCTGGAGGCGCCCTCTGTGGAATGATGTCCCGGTGGGAGGAAGTACCCTTCTCTGTGTGAAGCAAGTGTGAATGTTGCCATTGGCAAGCTTGAATAGAATTGGGTAGCCATGAAGCTGCCAAGTCAACCAGTGAGGGTGTCCTGCATGGAGGTAGCCTGTCTGTTGTTGCCTGGAGGCGCCCTCTGTGGAATGATGTCCCGGGTGGGAGGAAGTACCCTTCTCTGTGTGAAGCAAGTGTGAATGTTGCCATTGGCAAGCTTGAATAGAATTGGGTAGCCATGAAGCTGCCAAGTCAACCAGTGAGGGTGTCCTGCATGGAGGTAGCCTGTCTGTTGTTGCCTGGAGGCACCCTCTGTGGAATGATGTCCCGGGTGGGAGAAAGGACCCTTGTTTGTCAAAGCAAGGGGTGAATGCAGCAATTAGCAAGCTGGGTCAGCATTGAATGAGTAGCCATAAACTTGCAGGCGCAACATTGGGAGAGAATAATAATAATAATAATAAAGTGCTGGAAGATGGCCATGCAGCCCGAAATACTCACCGCAACCCAGATCGGGAGCCGCTTCTCCTTGGGCCCTTATCTCCCCCAATTGGCCTTATCATTGCTGACCTTCGGCCTTCAATTGCCTGAAGCTGTGACTCACGGCATTATCACCGCACACCGTTACGCCGCGTGGCGACACAGGGCTACCGGTATTGACTTGAAGCACGGCATCCTTGCTCTCCAAGCATTGCAGAGGGATTGGAAAGGAGTTTTTTTCAAAAGTAATAATCGATCAATAAGCAATAATCAATCAATAAGCAATAATCCACCAATAAATAATAATCCATCAATTAATTATGGCCTTATTGCGCAACGTCGTGCCTTTCCAAGCATAATTGCATTGCAAAGTCATTGAAAATGAGGTGTTTTTTCAATACTAATAATCTGTCAATAAGCCCTTTTTCCTGCATGCAAATTGCTGTTGTGCCGTTCTAGCGATGCATGGCTGAGGCAATGGCCTTATTGCGCAACATTGCACATTTCCAAGCACCGTTGCATTGCAAAGTCATTGAAATTGAGTTTTTTAAAAGTAATTATAAATCGATAAGCCCTTTTTCCTGCATGCGAATTGCCATTGTGCCGTCCTAGCAATGCATGGCTTATGCAATTGCCTTATTGCGCAATTTTGCGCATTTCCAAGCACAGTTGCATTGCAAAGTCATTGAAATTGGGTGTTTTAAAGAAGTAATAATCTATCGATAAGCCCTTTTTCCTGCATGCGAATTGCTGTTGTGCCGTTCTAGCGATGCATGGCTGAGGCAATGGCCTTATTGCGCACGTTGCACATTTCCAAGCACAGTTGCATTGCAAAGTCATTGAAATCGGGTTTTTTTTAAGTAATAGTCAATCGATAAGCCCTTTTTCCTGCCGCCCAATTGCCGTTGTGCCGTCCTAGCGATGCATGGCCGATGCAATGTCCTTATTGCGCGTCGTTGCGCCTCAGCAGGCGTTGTTTTGCATGGCAAGGCTGCCAGGTCCTCCTTTCTTGTTCCAGGCGGGCACCTGAACCCGGCCTTCTCGCTGGGCATGTGCCTTCTAGCCCAGTGCCCTTGGTGGAAGCTGCCCGTCTTCTCCGTCGTCCAGACCGCGAGCGCCTTCTTGGGGGCGGGCACCGTCTACATCCTCTACTACGGTAACAAACCTCTGGAACAACTGCAGGGTTCAAAAGGGCAGGGCTGCATTTGCATACATTTGCATACATTTGCATACATTTGCATACATTTGCATATATTTAATATTATAATGGGTTGCCCACAAAGAAGAGGCTCAGAGACGTCAATGCTTGGTTGGCTATTTCATATTGATTTCTGGTGGCCCTATGGATTGTGTAGGATAGGATGCTTTTGCCAAAGGGGCCTTGGGGGGGATTTGTTGACCCTCCTTTTGGGTATTCTGGGAGGGAGAGTCCAAAAGCGTCTCCTCCTGTCCTCACAGACGCCATCCATCACTACAGCAACGGGACCCTGGCCGTGACCGGACCCCGCGAAACGGCCTCCATCTTTGCCACGTACCCGGCTCCTTACCTGTCGCTCTGGAACGGCTTCTTTGACCAGGTGAGAGGCTTTGCGGGCTTCGTCTTGGGAACCCCAAAGAGCTCGGAGACCTTCTTAGGAACCCCAAGAGACTTATAGGGCTTCGTGGGAACCCCAAGAGTCTCTGAGAGCTTCTTAGGAACCCCAAGAGACTTATAGGGCTTCGTGGGAACCCCAAAGGACACAACGCAAGCCCAAGAGACATGGAGAGCTTCCTAGGAACCCTATTAGGCTTGGAGAGCTTGTTAGGAGGCCCAGGGGGCTTAGGAGGCTTCTTAGAAAGCCTAAAGGGCTTGGCGGTCTTCATGGAAACCCTAAGAATACTTCATGGGAACCCCAAGAGAGACAAAGAGTTTTTGTCAGGAACAGGGGCGGACCTACCTGTTCCCAGGGGGTACGTGAAAAAAAATTGCGCCCCCCCCCCCAGTTGCTCCCGAGGGGAGCCCAGTGCGCATGTGCCAATCTGTGCGCACGCGCACTGGCTCCAGAGCGTGCCTCCCGCTTTGGAGGCCACTGCGCATGCGTGAAACTGCGCGCACGTGCACTGGCTCCAAAGCGGGAGGTGCGTTTTTCGTGCATGCGTAGAAGCTCCCACAGGCGCTGTAGCACCTGTAGAAGCTTCTGCGCATGCAGAGGCGCGGCCGGCCTAACAAAGGCCCGGCCAGCGTGACTGTGCAATGCAGGCCACGGAGCTGGCTGCGGAGGCCTGGCCAGCGCAACGGTGGGGCGGGGCAGCGCGGTGTGGGCGGCGGGGAGGTGCGGAGCCGGCGCGCTGGTGCCCCTCCCAGGTGGTCCGCCTAATGGACGAACTGGCCCTGCTCAGGAACTCCAAAGGGCTTGGAGAGCTTTGTGCAGGCCCGGATTAACATTTTGTGGCGCCCTAGGCCACACTTTGTAAATGCCGCCCCCAGGGGGGTGCTTGAGGGCGGGGCCGCTTGAGGGGGCGGGGCCACTTGCAGGGGGCAGAGCTGGCGCGAGGGAGAAGGAGCCGGGGGAAGCCACGTCAGACGCCCTAGGGGCAGCGGGACTTCCCCGGCTCCTTCTCTCTCATGCGGGCGGGCGAGGAGGCAGCGGGGGGAAGCCACATCTGACGCCCTAGGGGCGGCGGGACTTCCCCCCGGCTCTTTATCTGTCGCGCGGGCGGGCGCCGCCCCTTCCTTCAGTGAAGGAAGGAGGAGCGGAGCCAGCGCGAGGGAGAAGGCGCAGCACCGGAAGATCGGATTAAAAATTTAAAAAATATATTTTTCAATTTTGGGGGGTCCGGATCTGCTGCCCCCCCCCCCCCCATGGCTGCCGCCCTAGGCCATGGCCTAGGGTGGCCTCATGGGTAATCCGGGCCTGGCTTCATGGGAACCCGAAGGGACTTGGAAAGCTTCTTAGGAGGCCCAAGAGACACAAAGGAGTTTTGAGGAACCCCAAGAGACTCGGAGAGCTTCCTGGGGGGCCCGAGGGGTCCCTGTGCCCCCAAAAGGGGGTCCTGTGCCCGGTGCCCAGCAGTGTGTGTGTCTCCCCCTCCCTCCCCTCCCGGCAGGTGCTGGGCACGGCGGTGCTGATGGTGAGCATCCTGGCGCTGATCGACCCGCGCAACCGGCGCCTGCCTCGCGGCCTGGAGCCCCTGGGGGTGGCGCTGGTGGTGGTCTCGCTGGGCCTGGCCCTGGGCGCCAACTGCAGCTGCGCCATCAACCCGGCCCGGGACCTGGGCCCGCGGCTCTTCACCTACGTGGCCGGGTGGGGCCCCCAGGTCTTCAGGTAGAAAAGAAACACGTCCGTCCGCGCTGAAGGAGACGAAGAAGGAAAGGAAGAAGGAAGGAAGGAAGGAGAGGAAGAAGGAAGGAAATGAAGGAAGGAGAGAAAGGAGGGAAAGAAGGAGAGAAGGAAGGAAGGAATTGAGAAAGGAAGGAAAGAGAGGAGGAAGGAAGGAAGGAAGGAGAGGAAGAAGGAAGGAAAGGAAGGAAGGAGAGGAAGAAGGAAGGAAATGAAGGAAGGAGAGGGAAGGAAGGAGAGAAGGAAGGAATAAAAGAAGGAAGGGCAGAAGGAAAGGAGGTGAAGGAAAGGAAGAAGGAAGGAAGGAATTGAGAAAGGAAGGAGAGGAGGAAGGAAGGAGGAAGGAAGGAGAATAAAAGAAGGAAGGACAGAAGGAAAGGAAGAAGGAAGGAAATGAAGGAAGAAGGAGAGAAGGAAGGAATTGAGAAAGGAAAGAGAGGAGGAAGGAAGGCAGGAGAGAAAGAACAAAAGAAGGAAGGGCAGAAGGAAAGGAGGTGAAGGAAAGGAAGAAGGAAGGAAGGAATTGAGGAAGGAAGGAGAGGAAGAAGGAAGGAGAGAAAGGAGAAAGGATGGAGGGAAAGGAGAGAAGGAAGGAAGGAACTGAGAAAGGAAGGAAGAAGGAAAGGAAGGAAGAAGGAATTGAGGAAGGAAGGAGGAAAGAAGAGAAGGAAGGAAAAAGAGAAAGAAGGAAGAAAGAGAAAAAAGGAGGGGAAAGAAAGGCAGAGGAAGGAGAGAAAGAAAGAGAAGGAAGGAAGGAGGGAGAAAGAAGGAAGGAAGGAAGAAAGAAGGAATTGAGAAAAAGGAAGGAAAGAAAGGAGGAAGGAAGGAGAGACAGGAGGAAGGGGAGAAGGAAGGAAGAGAAGGAAGAGGAAGGAAGAAGGAAGGAAGGAAAGGAGGAAGAAAGGAGAGAAGGAAGGAAGAAAGGAGAGAAAGAAGGAAGAGGGAAGGAAGGAGAGGATGAAGGAAGGAGAGAAGGAAAAAGAAAGAAGGAAGAAAGGAGGAAGGGGGAAAGAAGAAAGGAAAGAAGAGAAAGAAGGAATAGAAAGAACAAAGGAAAAAGAAAGAAGGAAGAAAAGAGAGAAAGAAAGAGACGGAAGGAGAGAAAGAAGGAAGGAAAAGAAGGAAGAAAAGGAGAGAGAGAAGAAGGAAGGTAGGAAGGAAGGAAGAGAAAGAAAGAAGGAAGGAGGGAGGGAGGGAGGGAGAGATTTACTAGCAAGGGGAGCCGTGGCAGTTCACGTGGGGCCACACTTGTATTCTTTCCACAGATGTGTAGATGCCCGCAGAGGAGGCTTCAGACCTTGAGAGACTACACTTCCCAGGTTGCCATAGCGTTGACCCATGGCCATTCGAATGGGGCCAACCTACATTAATTCTGCAGTATAGAGGCTTCATTCAGACCTTGGGAAACTATCTCTCCCAGGACCCCATAACACTGAGCTGTGGCAGTGAGAGCGGTGCCAAACGTGCATTTTGTCCACAACGTGGTGTAGATGCACCCAGAGGAGGCTATGGACCTTGGGAAACTGTATCTCCCAGGGCCCCATAGATGTGGAGCCCACGGCAGCAAGGCTAGGCCTCTCTTTGGCAAAGGAGCTCTCTCTGGGGCCTGCCTTTTGGAGGGAGGCGCATTCCTGCCGCTGGAGGCTGCCTTGGGCCAGAGCCGCAGGGGCCTGTGCGCACTTGCCTTTGGGCCAGGAATGCGCCCTCCCTCCCCCCCCCCCCCTTGGCGGAGGAAAGGCCTGGCCAGCCACCCATCTTGGCACTCCCACCTCCCACCCAGAAAGGCCCCCACCATCCCTGCCCACAAGGCCAGGCCAGGGATCCCAGGCATGCGCTCCTTGCGCCTTGCAGGCAGGCAGAAGCCACAGGTGGGGGTGCCACGTGGAAAGAGAGAAGGAAAGAGAGCTCATGTGCAGGCAGGCTCTCTCCTCTCCTCTGGCATCAGGGCCTTTGGGACTGAACATGGAGCTCCTCGGCACCCAACTCTCATCTTCCTTCCCCTTCCTTCCTTCCTTCCTTCCTTCCTTCTCTCTCTTCCTTCCTACCTTCCTTCTTTCTCTTCTTTCCAGCCTTGCTTTCCTTTCCCCTTCCCTTTCCTTCCTTTCCTTTCTCCTCCCTTCCCTTCATTTCCTTTTGTATCCCTTCCTTCCTTCTTTCCTTTCCATCCCTTCTTTTCACCCTTCCTTCCTTCTCTCTCTCTTCCTTCCTACCTTCCTTCTTTCTCTTCTTTCTCTCCTTTCCTTCCTTTCACCCGGCCTTCCTTTTCCTCTCCTTTCTCCCCCCTTCCCTTCTTTTCCTTTTGTTTCCTTCCTTTCCTTCCTTTTTCACCCTTCCTTCTTTCTTCTTCCCTCTTCCCCCTTCCTTCCTTTCTCTTTTCTCTCCTTTCCTTCCCATCCCTTGCCTTTCCCCCTTTCCTTTCTCCCCTTCCTTCATTTCCTCCTTCCCTTCCTTCCTTCCTTTCCTTTCCATCCCTTCTTTTCACCCTTCCTTCCTTCTCTCTCTCTCTCTCTCTTCCTTCCTACCTTCCTTCTTTCTCTTCTTTCTCTCCTTTCCTTTCTTTCACCCGGCCTTGCCTTTCCCTTCCTTTCCTTTCTCCTCCCTTCCCTTCATTTCCTTTTGTATCTCTTCCTTCCTTCTTTCCTTTCCATCCCTTCTTTTCACCCTTCCTTCCTTCTCTTTCCATTTGTTATTTCCTCCCTTCTTCCTTCCTTGCTTTTCCTTCCTTTTCCTCCCTCCCTCCCTCTTCCCTTCCTTTCGTTCTTCTTTTCCCCTTCCCCTTCCTTCCTTTCTCCCCTTTCCTATCCCATCCCTTCTTGTCCCCCACATTTTCTTTCCTTTCCTTCCTTCCTTTCCATCCTTTCCATCCCTTTTCACCCTTCCCTTTCCATTTGGTTCTTTCACCCTTTCTTGCTTTCCCTTCCTTTCCTTCTCTCCCTCTTCCCTTCCCCTTTTCTTCCCATCCTTTCTTTTCCCCGTTCCTTCCTTCTCCCTTTTCCTTTCCTTTCCCTTCCTTTCTTTCCCTCCCTCTTCCTTCCCTTCCTCCTTTTCTTCCCTCCCTTTCCTTCCTTCTTTCCTTTCTTCCTCCCTCCTTCCCTTCCCCTTCCTTCTTCCCCCTTTACTTTCCATTCCCTTTCCTTCCTTCTTTCCTTTCTTCCCTTCCCCTTCCTTCTTCCCTTCCCCTCCTTTCCAGTCCCATCCCTTCTTTTCAGTCTTCTTTCTTTCCTTCCCTCCTTCCTTTTCTTTTCCATTCATTTCTTTCACCCTTTCTTGTTTTCTCTTCCTTCTTTTCTTCCCTCCCTCTTTCCTTTCCTTCTCTCCTTCTGTCTTGCCTCTCCTTTCCTATCTTTTCCTTTTCTATCCCTTCTTTTCACCCTTCCTTACCTTTCTTTCACCCTTCCTGTTTTTCTTGCTTTTCCTTCCTTTCCTTTCCTTCTCTCCCGCTTCCCTTTCCTTTCCCATCCTTTCTCTTCACCTACCCTTCCTTCCTTCCGTCCTTTTCTTCTTTCACCCTTCCTTCCTTCCCTTTCCATTTGTTATTTCCTCCCTTCTTCCTTCCTTGCTTTTCCTTCCTTTTCCTCTTTCCCTCTTCTCTTCCTTCTTTTCTTCCCTTCCTTTCGTTCTTCTTTTCCCCTTCCCCTTCCTTCCTTTCTCCCCTTTCCTATCCCATTCCCTTCTTGTGCCCCACATTTCCTTCCTTCCTTCCTTCCTTCCTTCCTTCCTTCCTTCCTTCCTTCCCTCCCTCCTTCCTTCTCCATCCATACTACTACAAGGCCTAGTTTCCTCCCGGCCAGCGGAGCCAGCGGTTGGGACGATGGGTGCTGTAGTCCAATGGGACCCACCCTTCCCACCTTGACGGGGGTCCCGGGGGGGGGGGACATCTCGGCGAGAGGATCAATAAAGAAAGAGAGTATTTATTCATTCGACACACGCCTGCTCATTCAGAACTTTTATGCAAATAGTTACATAAACAAACAAACAAACAAATAAACAAAGGCACGAATATTGACCTGAATGCCAAAGGTCACAGTCAGAGCCAGTGAGGCGGCCCACCCTTGTGCCCCACCCAGGGTCTGGTTTGGTGGCTTTGGTTCCCTTGTGGCTCGGCCTTTGCAAAACTACAACTCCCAGGATGGTGTTGCTTAGGGAGCATCGACACGGCAGAACCAATAATGATGACTATGCAGGGAGGCACCACCCAATCCCTCCCAGCAGATGCCCACCCGGCCTCTGCTTAAAGACCTCCAGATAATAATAATAATAATAGTGAGTGAGTGTATATGTGTGTGTGTGTTATTTGTATTATTCTATTTAATGTATACCCTGCGGCATCTCCTTAAAGCAGCTTCACATAAAGGCATCTTCAGCATATCATTTAAAACAGTGTTTCCCAACTGGGGCGCACTAGTGTGCCGTGAGCGATCATCAGGTGTGCCGTGGGAAATTGGAACCTCCAGGAAGGGGGGGGGGGGGGAGAGAGAGAGAGAGAGAGTCTAGTGTGTTGAAGTATAAAAACCCTAAGAAACGTACCTCGATAAAGGCACAAAACTACAACCACCCCCCTCCCCACCCGTTGTCTACTTGGTCTCTCCCTCTCCATGCCTCCCTTTCCCCAAGTAGAGACCCCCTCTTGCCTCCTGGGGGTTCTGTGTGGGACGTGTGGCCCAGTTCTATCATTGGTGGGGTTCAGAATGCTCTTTGATTGTAGGGGAACTATAAATCCCAGCAACTACAACTCCCAAAAGTCAAGGCCTATTTCCCCTGAACTCCATCTGCATTCATATTTGGGCATATTGAGTAGTCATACCAAGTTTGGTCCTGATCCAACCTTGTTTGAGTCCACAGTGCTCTCTGGAAATAGGTGAACTACAACTCCAAAACTCAAGGTCAATGCCCACCAAACGCTTATAGCCTTTTTTCTTGGTTATTGGAGTTCTGCGTGGGAACTTTGTGTCTTTCCGCCATTACTGCCAGGATATCTATGTTGATATCGAAAGAGGCCCAGGTTTCACACGGAGTGTATAAAAATACATTTAAAAACATACTAACTATGCGTATGACTGTGTTCGAGTGTCATTTTGTGTCGTTTTGGCTGGTGGTGTGCCCCAGGATTTTGCAAATGTACAAAGTGTGCCGCGGCTCAAAAAAGGTTGGGAAACACTGATTTAAAATATACCATGATGATGTTTATTGATGTATACCCTGCTTTATCTCTCCTCGAAGGAAACTCAAAAGCGGCCATGTATCCATTATCAGTATTACAAAAGGTCCCAGGTTCGAATCCAGGGAGCGGGGTGAGCTCCCGCTGTCAGCCCCAGCTCCTGCCAACCTATATATTATTTTATATTACTTTTATGATTTATCTGTGTGTGTGTGTGTGTATGCATGTGTGTATACACACACACATACACACACACACTGAACTTGTTGACCGAAAGGTCGCAGGTTCGAATCCAGGGAGCGAGGTGAGCTCCCGCTGTCAGCCCCAGCTCCGGCCAACCTATAATGATATTATTTTATATTAATTTTATGATTTATCGTGTGTGTGTATATATACGCTGAGCTGAACTTGTTGACCGAAAGGTCACAGGTTCGAATCCGGGAAGTGGGGTGAGCTCCCACTGTCAGCCCCAGCTCCTGCCAACCCATAATTACATTATTTTATATTAATTTTATGATTTATCGTGTGTGTGTGTGTGTGTGTATGTATGTATGTATATCTATACACACACGCGCGCTGAACTTGTTGACCGAAAGGTCGCAGGTTCGAATCCGGAGAGCGGGGTGAGCTCCCGCTGTCAGCCCCAGCTCCTGTCAACCTATAATTATATTATTTTATATTAATTTTATGATTTATCGTGTGTGTGTGTATGTGTATGCACTGAACCTTTTGACCGAAAGGTCGCAGGTTCGAATCCGGGGAGCAGGGCGAGCTCCCGCTGTCAGCCCCAGCTCCAATCAACCTATAATTATATTATTTTATATTAATTTTATGATTTATCTCATGTGTGTGTGTGTGTATGTATGTATGTGTGTATATCTATACACACACACGCTGAACTTGTTGACCGAAAGGTCGCAGGTTCGAATCTGGGGAGCAGGGCGAGCTCCCGCTGTCAGCCCCAGCTCCTGCCAACCTAGCAGTTCGAAAACATGCCAATGTGAGTAGATCAATAGGTCCCACTCCGGTAGAAAGGTAGCAGCGCTCCATGCAGTCATGCAGGCCACATGACCTTGGAGGTATCTACGGACAACGCTGGCTCTTCGACTTCGAAATGGAGATGAGCATCAGAGTCGGATGGACACAACAAGACTTCATGTCAAGTGGAAACCTTTACCTTTACCTACAACTTTCCCAGGCAGGACACCACCTAAGCCCTCCCGACAGATGGCCACCCAGCCTCTGCTTGAAGACCTCCAGAATATTATTATTATTATATTTTTTTTAAAAATTCCACAGTTCAAACCCAATTAAAACCTATTCTGGAGAAGAAGGAGACCCCACCAGGCTCCCACGCAGTCTGCATTCCACTATGGACTAGCAGTGTTCCATGCTGGCCACGTGACCTTGGAGGTGTCTACGGACAAAGCCGGCTCTTCGGACGAGGCTTAATGTCAAGGGGAAACTACCCTATGTATAGTTGTTATTATATTTAATTTATACTCCGCTTTATCTCTCCCAAAGGAGGCTCAGAGCGGCTATGTTTCCATTATTAGTGTTACAATGTATTATTATTATTATTACTATTAGATACACAACCAGTTGAGTCCATGGTAAACAAGATCACACGCCAGACAGTTCCCAAGTGCCTAGGACTCTGATGTATGGGCAAATAATGCTTGCAGATCCCAGTAGGGTGGCCTTTTGCAGCTGACCGGTGGGGATTTGGTCAGTGCAGGCCAAGGTCTTGAGCAGAGGTGGGCAACCTACGGCCCGCGGGCCGGATCCGGCCTGGCAGCCAATTCTGTCCGGTCCGGGAGAAGGGCGTTGGGGGTGGGGCCAAGAGGAAGGGGTGCCGTTGCCGCCATCCCATCGCGGGCTCTGTGGGGCCTGTGTCTATATATATTACAATATAATAATTATGATATTAATACTAATAATATATGAATATTTCTTGATATATTAATATGTTAAGATTAATGATGTGTAATATATAGTAAATATAGTAAATAAATAATGTAGATTAGCATGTAGTTCCGCCTTTAGGTGCGGCCCTCCATAATATTTTTTGGCTCTCGTGTGGCCCCTTGGAAAAAATAATGGCCCACCCCTGATCCAAACCAAGGGGCACCACTTAACCCCTCCCAACAGATGCCCATCCATCCAGCCACTTGGCAACCAGACCACTTGGAGCCTGGCTGGGGAGCAACAAGTCTCAAGGAGTCTTGGGGGGGAGGGCATCTGTCGGGAGGGGTTAAGTGGTGCCCCTTTGGTTTCGGTAGCCCCTTCCCACTCTATAGTGCAGGCCTGGGTAGGCTGTTAGGAATGGTGGGAGTTGGAGTCTAAGTTGGCCCAGGGGCCACCCAAAGGTCATCCAAGCCAAGGGGCACCACTTAACCCCTCCTGACAGATGCCCATCCATCCATTGGGCAACCTCCTCGAGACTTGTTGCTCCCAGCCAAGCTCCAAGTGGTCTGGTTGCCAAATGGCTGGATGGATGGGCATCTGTCGGGAGGGGTTAAGTGGTGCCCCTTGGTTTGGATGGCCTTTGGGTGGCTCCTTCCCACTCTATAGTGCAGGCCTGGGTAGGCTGTTAGGAATGATGGGAGTTGGAGTCCAAAACCCTTGGAGGGAGGGCCCAAGTTGGCCCAGGCCTGCTCTACTGTAATAATAATAATAATAAAGTAATAAATAATATAATAAATAATAATATAATAAATAATAAAATAAATAATAATAGAGGCTGGGTGGCCATCTGTCGGGAAGGGTTAAGTGGTGTCTCAGCTCTCCGAAGGACTTGGACTAGATCAGTGGTTCTCAACCTTCTTAACGCCGTGACCCTTTAATACCGTTCCTCATGTTGTGATGACCCCCAACCATAACATTATTTTCGTCGCCACTTCATAATTATTCCAAGTTGAAATAATTAATAAATAAATAATAACTAATAATATAATAATAATAATAACTCTAATTTTGCTACTGTTATTAACCATAATGTAAATATCTGACATGCAGGATGTATTTTCACTCAATGGACCAAATTTGCCACAAATACCTAAATTTGAATGCTGGTGGGGTTGGGGGCAGGTTGACTTTGCCATTTGGGACTTGTAGTTGCTGGGATTTATAGTACACCTACCATCAAAGAGCATTTTAAATTCCGCCAACGATGGAATTGAACCAAACTTGGCACACAGAACTCCCATGACCAACAGGAAATACTGGAAGGGTCTGATGGGCACTGCGTTTAGGAGTTGCAGTTCACCTACACCCAGAGAGCACTGTGGACTCAGACAATGATAGATCTGGACCAAACTTGGCGCGGATACTCAATATGCCCAGATGTGAACATTGGTGGAGTTTGGGGAAAATAGACCTCGACATGTGTGAGTTGTAGTTGCTGGGATTTATAGTTCACTGACAATCAAAGAGCATTCCGAAGCCCGCCAATGAGAGAATTGGGCCAAACATCCCACACAGAACCCCCATGACCAACAGAAAATACTGTGTTTGGAGACCCCTCTGACACTCCCTCGCGACCCCCCCAGGGGTCCCGACCCCCAGGTTGAGAGAGACTGGACTAGATGGCCTTTGGGTGGCCCCTTCCCACTCTATAGTGCAGGCCTGGGTAGGCTGTTAGGAATGGTGGGAGTTGGGAGTCCAAAACACCTGGAGGCAGGGCCCAATTTGGCCCAGGGGCCACCCCAAGGCCACCCAAACCAAGGGGCACCACTTAACCCCTCCCGACAGATGCCCATCCAGCCAGCCCTTTGGCAATCAGCCTGGCTGGGAGCAACAAGTCTCCAAGAGTCTGGAGTGAGGCTTTGGCCACTTAAAGGGGAAGCGTCCCTTTTTGGGGAGGGGGGGTCTTTGCCTGCCTCTCTCTCTCTCCCTCTGAGCCAGCGGTCCCACCCCAAAAGCCTTCCATCACTTCCGTCGCCTGCTGCTGCCTGGATTCCTCCAAGCAGGCATCTTGCTCTTTGGGGGAGCCAAGCAGGCATCGCCTCGCCCTCGCCCTCCCCTTCCTTGGCCTTTTGGGGAGGGGTCTCCATGGGGTCCCAGGTGGCGGTCCGAGGGGCTCCCCAGGATGGAGAGCCTTAGAGGAGAAGGAGGAGGAGGAGACTCCGAAGAGCAGCAGCAGAGGAGGAGGAGGAGGCGGATGCGCCTTAAGGTGGGCCTTTTGGGGGTCCCTGTGGGGGTCCTGGAGGGAGGGGAGACCCCTGCTGGAAGCCTGGAGAAGCCAGCTATTGATTAGGTCTCGATTCGGGAAAGAGAGACTCTTTGGGTTTGGGAAGCGGCTTTGGACGCACGGCGGGGCCACAGCCCTTCTTTGGGCTTGTTGGGGGGCTTCCAGGAGAGAGGGACCCCCCGTTTGGGGCCTCGGATGGGAAAGGGACCCCTTCTGGCTCCGATTAAGGGGGCATCCCAGCTCCCCCCCCCTTGTTAATATTAGGATTCTTAAAGAGACACCTCCCCAAATACTTGGGGCTTTGGCAAAGCTTTTACGCACGGCTTTGGGAGTTTTGGAGACCTTTGTTTTGCTCGTTTTTGGGGGGGGATTCATTTAGAGAGAGACCCCCCATTTGGGGAACCAATAGAGGAAAAGACCCCCTCTTTGGGGCATCAAGGGGGCATCTCGACCTCCTCCCATTTGGTGTTTATGGGGAGGGTTTTAAAGAGACACCTCCCCAAAGAGTTTGGGCTTTGGCAACTCCTTGGGGTGTTTTGGAGACCCTTTGGGGGCCCTTTGTTTTGCTCGTGTTGTGGGGGGATTCAATGAGAGAGAGACCCCCCATTTGGGGCATCAATAGAGGAAAAGACCCCCTCTTTGAGGCAGTAAGGGACATCCCGACCCCACCTCCATTCGGTGTTTATGGGGAGGGTTTTAAAGAGACACCTCCCCAAATAGTTTGAGTTTTGGAGACTCTTTTGGGGCACTTTGTTTTGCTCGTTTTGTGGGGGGATTCAATGAGAGAGAGACCCCCCATTTGGGGCATCAATAGAGGAAAAGACCCCCTCTTTGAGGCATGAAGGGGCACCTCGACCTCCCCCCATTTGTTGTTTATAGGGAGGGTTTTAAAGAGACACCTCCCCAAATAGTTTGGGCTTTGGCAACTCCTTGGGGTGTTTTGGAGACCCTTTGGGAGCCCTTTGTTTTGCTCGTTTTGTGGGGTGATTCAATGAGAGAGAGACCCCCCATTTGGGGCATCAATAGAGAAAGGGACCCCCTCTCTGGGGCATGAAGTGGCATCCTGACCTCTCCCCCATTTAGTGTTTATGGGGAGTGTTTTAAAGAGACACCTCCCCAAATAGTTTGGGCTTTGAGTTTTGGAGACGCTTTTGGGGCCCTGTGTTTTGCTTGTTTTGTGGGGGGATTAAGTTATAGAGAGACCCCCCATTTGAGGCATCAATAGAGAAAGGGACCCCCTCCTTGGGGCATTAAGGGGCATCCTGATCTCTCCCCCATTTAGTGTTTATGGGGAGGGTTTTAAAGAGACACCTCCCCAAATAGTTTGGGCTTTGGCAACTCCTTTGGTGTTTTGGAGACCCTTTTGGGGACCTTTGCTTTGCTCGCTTTGTGGGGGGATACAGTTAGACAGAGACCCCCCCCCATTTGGGGAATCAATAGAGAAAGGGACCCCCTCTCTGAGGCATGAAGGGGGCATCTCAACCTCCCCCCATTTGGTGTTTATGGGGAGGGTTTTAAAGAGACACTCCCCAAATAGTTTTTGCTTTGAGTTTTGGAGGCCCTTTGTTTTGTTCTTTTTTGTGGGGTGATTCAATGAGAGAGAGACCCCCCATTTGGGGCATCAATAGAGAAAGGGACCCCCTCTCTGGGGCATTAAGGGGCATCCTGACCTCTCCCCCATTTAGTGTTTATGGGGTGGATTTTAAAGAGACACCTCCCCAAATAGTTTGGGCTTTGAGTTTTGGAGACGCTTTTGGGGCCCTGTGTTTTGCTTGTTTTGTGGGGGGATTAAGTTATAGAGAGACCCCCCCCCATTTGAGGCATCAATAGAGGAAGGGACCCCCTCCTTGGGGCATTAAGGGGCATCCTGATCTCTCTCCCATTTAGTGTTTATGGGGAGGGTTTTAAAGAGACACCTCCCCAAATAGTTTGGGCTTTGGGAACTCCTTGGGGTGTTTTGGAGACCCTTTGGGAGCCCTTTGTTTTGCTCGTGTTGTGGGGGGATTCAATGAGAGAGAGACCCCCCATTTGGGGCATCAATACAAGAAAAGATCCCCCCTCCTTGGGGCATTAAGGGGGCATCCCAACCTCCAACCCATTTAGTGTTTATGGGGAGGGTTTTAAAGCCAGACCACCCCAAATAGTTTGGGCTTTGAGTTTTGGAGATGCTTTTGGGGCGCTGTGTTTTGCTTATCTTGTGTGGGGATTAAGTTAGAGAGAGACCCCCTCTTTTGGGAATCAATAAAGGGACCCCCTTTTTGGGGCATGAAGGGGGCACCTCGACCTCCCCCCATTTGTTGTGTATGGGGAGGGTTTTAAAGAGACACCTCCCAAATAGTTTGGGCTTTGGCAACTCCTTGGGGTGTTTTGGAGACCCTTTTGGGGCTCTTTGTTTTGGTCGTTTTGTGGATGGATTCAATCAATTTGGGGCATCAATAGAGAAATTGACCCCCTCCTTGGGGCACTTAGGGGCATCCCAACCTCTCCCCCATTTAGTGTTTATGGGGTGGATTTTAAAGAGACACCTCCCCAAATAGTTTGGGCTTTGGCAACTCCTTCCTTTGGGAGTTTGGGAGACCCTTTTGGGGCCCTTTGCTCTCTTTTTGTGTTGGATATTTGGGAGCCCCCACCTTTGTGTTTGTTTGAAGATACATTTGGAGACCCCCCCCCCCCCCTTGGCCGTTTTTTGGAGACTGGCTGCATTTTTGGAGGCCTCGATACTGATTTGGGGGCCAGTTTAGGAGATGGTTGGAGGCTCTTGGAAACCCCTCCTTTTAGGGGATTGATTTGGATCTATTTTGGGGACCCTTTTTGGCCCTAATTTGGGATCGATATCGGAGACTCCAAAAGATCCCACCTTTGACATATTGGGGCTGATTTTGGAGACCCCTTTAGTGACCCTTTTTGTCGGGATATTTCAAAGTAGAGATCCTCCCTTGATCCTCTGGGCCTTCGTAGGATCTACTCAAAGGGGAAGCCTCTGGAGGGAACTGTCGCTAACTCTCAAGTCACTTTGCTCCTATCGTTGGAGGTTTTTAAGCAGAGGCTGGCTGGCCATCTGTCGGGGGTGCTTCGACTGCAATTTTCCTGCTTCTTGGAAGGGTGTTGGACTGGATGGTCCATGAGGTCAGGCCCGGATTAAGTCTTTGTGGCGCCCTAGGCCACGCATTGGAAGTCATGCCCCTAGGGGTGGGGCTTCCCTCCGCCACTTCGTCGGTCGCGCCGGGTGCCGCTCCTTCCTTGAGTGAAGGAAGGAGAGGGGCCGGCACGAGCGACAAAGAGGCGGGGCGAAGCCGTGTCAGAGGTCCTAGGGGCGGGACTTCACTCCGCCTCCCGTTGGGGTCGGGACTTCCTTCCTTCTCAAGGAAGGAGGGGCTCAGGGGCGTCTAAGGTTATTTTATATGGTAAGCAAACATTACTTTGGCGCCCCCTTTGTCGCCCCTCCTTCCTTCACTCAAAATCTCGCGCGTAGCTTCTGGACAGAAGCTCCTCAGCAGCAGGGAGGTTTGCTACGGCGGCGCAGCCAGTGTGGCGGCGCCCTTCCCAGAAGATGGCGCCCTTCCCAGAAGTTGGCGCCCTAAGTGGCCGCTTACTTTGCGTATACGTCGGACCGCCCCTGGAGGGGCTCCCAACGCGAGCTACGAAGAGGCGGAGTGAAGTCCCGCCCCTAGGGCCTCTGACGCGGCTTCGCTCTCCCTCTTTGTCGCTCGCGCACCGGCGGGCGCCACTCCTTCCTTGAGGGGCGGCACGAGCCACGAAGAGGCGGAGCGCGTCAGAGGCCCTAGGGGCCTATGGTGCTCCGCACGCAGGCACAGAAGCGCCCGAAGATCAATTTTTTTAAAAAAAAATTGGGGGGGTCTGTATCTGGCGCCCCCCCCCCCATGGCTACGCCCCTAGGCCGTGTCCTAGGGTGGCCTTATGGATGATCGGGGCCTGCATGAGGTCCCTTCCAACTCTAGGATGCTCTCTTTTCCCCTGGCATCCGACTTCCCTCGACTCGCTTCCCCTCGATTTCCAAAAACCCACCCAAAACATTCCTGGGCGCAATCGATCCACGGCGTTTTCCCTTCCACTTGGCATGGGGTCTCCCGACCCTAGACGTGCCCAGGAGGCCTCGGCACCTTCTGATCAGCTTCTGCTCTTTGGGGGGCTGTTTTTGCTCCATTCTTCCTTTGGCTCCCAACCCTTTCCTTCCCTTCCTCAAGATGCTGAGGCCGGGATATCCGAGCCCATCCTTTCGGGTCCAGTTCCCTGCCCTTCCCGGCACTCTTCTCTTCGTGCTGAGCTCTTGATATCTTAGCCTTCCCTTCTTCTTCTTCTCCTCCTCCTCCTCCTTGGGATCCTTCCTCCCATCCCAGGCTTTGCTTTGGCCCTTTCTCTGACCCTTTCCACCCCCAAAGTAGCAGACCCCCCCCCCCAGCTTCCCCAATGGGCCTTCTTGCTTGGATTTTGGTCCCCCCTGCAGTATTTAGTTTTGAGGCTGCCAAGGCTTCCTTTCCCCACTTGCTTGACATGTGTTTGGGGGGCCCAAAGAGTCCCCCGAGGAGTCCTTGGGCTTGCCAGCCAAGCCGGCGAGTGAGCAAGGGTGCCCCTGGGCATGTGCAGAGCGAGCGCTTTGGGCCTTCCTTGGCCTGAGACCATCGGGGTGGGAGGGAGGGGGAGGGTGAGGCCTGGCCGTTCCCGCTTTTGCAAGAAGAGCCCGAAAGAAGCAAGCCACGTTCTTTTCCACCGGAAAGACTTTTTGTGGCTTCGAAAACCCAAATGTTTGTTTACTCGGGGAGAGAGAGAGAGAGAGAGAGAGAGCTTCAAGTAGAGACATTTCTCAACCCTTGCTTTTTGTCCTTGGCTGCTTGGGTGAGGCCCCAGCCCTTCCCTCGCAAAGGCCTTGCCAAACTGCACATCCCAGGCTTCCCCAGCGGTGAGCCGCCTTTGGAAGTATGCCCAAACTGGAATACATTGGCAGTGTGGGCGCAGTTAAAAGGGCTTCCAAACTGGAATGAATCGACAGTGTAGATGAAGTTAGAGGAGTTCCAAACTAGATTAAATGGACAGTGTAGATGAAGTTAAAGGCCCTTCCAAACTGGACTAGATCAACAGTGTAGGTGCACGTGCAGGACTTCCAAACTGGATTAACTCGACAGTGTAGATGCAGTTAAAGATGTCCCAAATTGGATTAACTCAACAGTGTAGATGCAGTTAAAGATGTCCCAAACTGGATTACACCCACAGTGTAGATGCCGTTAAAAGGGCTTCTAAACTGGATTAACTCAACAGCGTAGATGCAGTTAAAGATGTCCCAAACTAGATTACACCCACAGTGTAGATGCCGTTAAACGGGTTCCAAACTGGATTACATCGGCAGTGTAGACACACTTAAAAGGGGTTCCAAACTGTATTAGACGAACAGTGTAGATGCAGTTAAAGGGTCTTCCAAACTGGAATAAATCGACAGTGTAGATGCAGTTAAAGGGGTTCCAAACTGGATTAGATGAACAGTGTGTAGATGCAGTTAAAGGGTCTTCCAAACTGGACTAGATCAACAGTGTAGAATGCAGTTAAAGGGGTTCCAAACTGGATTACACCCACAGTATAGATGCCGTTAAACGGGTTCCAAACTAGATTACATCGGCAATGTAGACACACTTAAAAGGGGTTCCAAACTGGATTAGACGAACAGTGTAGATGCAGTTGAAGGGCCTTCCAAACTGGAATAAATCGACAGTGTAGATGAAGTTAAAGGGGTTCCAAACTAGATTAAATGGACAGTGTAGAATGCAGTTGAAGGGGTTCCAAACTGGATTAGATGAACAGTGTGTAGACACAGTTAAAAGGGGTTCCAAACTGGATTAGATGAACAGTATAGAGGGTCTTCCAAACTAGATTAACTCGACAGTGTAGCTGCACTTGCAGGGATTCCAAACTAAATCAAATGGACAGTGTAGAATGTAGTTAAAGGGGATCAGAACTGGATGACATACACAGTGTAGACACACTCGTTGTCACCCCCTTCCATCCCCTTGCGTTGTGTTTCTTGACATCTTCACCACCTTCGTGCAAACAGGAAGCAAGACAACCTGCGGCCAAACCGCCCGATCTCTTTCTCTCTCCGCCTGGGTGTCGAGGTTTCTCAAAAGATGCTTTTCTCGTCTCAGGCGCTTCCGTTGAGCGTCGTTAATAGAAAAAGACCTCCATCACTCGGGAGGAGGTTGGACTAGATGGCCTTTGGGGTCCCTTCCATCCCTTGTGGTTTTATGAAAGAAGGACATTTGAAAGACTGAGGCCGAGAGGGCTGAAAAAAAACCCAAAATTATTAACTAATTTCATTATTAATAATGGACAACTACTGAAAATAATAACAATAGATAATAATGGATCCTTATTAATAATAATCAATAACTATTGATAATAATATCTATTGGTGATCATTGATAATGATGGATAATAATGGATAGCTATTGATAATGATTGATCACTTGATAATTATTGAATATACCAATAACTATTGATAATTATAACTTTTGATAATAATTGATTAGGTAAAGATAATTATTGAGAACTTTATAATTATTGATAATTACAACTTTCGATAACAATTGATTAACTATTGGTAATTATTGAGAATTGTAATTATTGATGACTATTGGTAAACAATAACTATTGATAATTATTATAACTATTGATAACAATCAATAGCTATTGATAATTATTGAGAATTATTATCATTGATAAATATTGATAATTTTACTGTTGGTAATAATAGATTGCTATTGATCATTATCGTGAATGATTATCATTGATAACTATTGATAATTATTTTTACTATTGGTAATAATAGATAGCTATTGATCATTATTGAGAATGATTATCATTGATAACTATTGATAATTATTTTTACTATTGGTAATAATAGATAGCTATTGATAATTATTTTTACTATTGGTAATAATAGATAGCTATTGATCATTATTGAGAATGATTATCATTGATAACTATTGATAATTATTTTTACTATTGGTAATAATAGATAGCTATTGATCATTATTGAGAATGATTATCATTGATAACTATTGATAATTATTTTTACTATTGGTAATAATAGATAGCTATTGATCATTATTGAGAACTTAATAACTATTGATAATAAGCAATAACTATTGATCATTATTTATGCCTATATTGTTGATACGCTTTGGGTTCCAAAACAGGGGAAAGATGCAATATAAGTGAAATATATGCACGTAAAGTAAGCCCTGGTTCCTATATATATATATATTTATATATTTGCTCCAATCTATGTTTAATGTCTCCTTCTTCTTCCCATCCAGCGTCTCCCATGGGCCTGATCAATCCGCAGCGAAAGCCATGGGATTTTGCACGAAGAAGCAGCCCCCCGGTAAGAAAAAAACCTTCTTTGGTGCATTTGGGGGCGGGGGAGGGGGGAATGTGAATGGAGGTGGCCTGGCCGGTGTTGCCTGGAGGCGCCCTCTGCTTGGGAGTTGTTCACTGGCCCTTGAGAACAACTTCTGTGTTCTCCAATAATACTCTTGTGTCCAGGTTGGTTCACCAAGTGCTCTGCTATGGCTGACTTCCTCAACAGAGGGTGCCTCCAGGCAACAACCGCCAGGCTATGCAGAGACCCTCGCTGATTGACTTTGCAGCTGCAAGGCTACTCAGTGCTATTCAAGCTTGCTCATGGCAACACTCACCCTTGCGTCTTTCTCCAACACTGGATACGATTTAACAGAGGGTGCCTCCAGGCAACAAAGGCAAGGCCACCTCCGTGCAGAGACCCTCACTGATTGACCTTGTAGCTGCGAGGCAACTTGCGGCGATTCAAGCTTGCTAATGGTGACATCCATGCTTGCTTTAGACCAGGCCTGGGCAAACTTCGGCCCTCCAGGTGTTTTGGACTACAAATCCCACAATTCCTAACAGCCGGTCGGCTGTTAGGAATTGTGGGAGTTGTAGTCCAAAACACCTGGAGGGCCAAAGTTTGCCCTGGCCTGCTTTAGACAGACAAGGGTTGTTTCTCCCACCCAGGACATCATTCCTTTTTGGGACACGTAAATAAATGCAAGCATCATAAATAATAAGGATTTGCATAGGGCAAAGGTCAGAAGCGTGCAGGTCTGGCCTCCCCTGTGTCCATCAAAACAGACCTCCATAACGAGATCACCTCCTCCCCCCCCGCCCCAAATGGTTGCCTAGCCAACCAAAACCAGGGCCCTGATTGGCTGCCTGGGGAAGGTAGGTGGGGCTTCTGGTCCTTCAATGTCACTTGGAGTTTAGTTGGGAAGAGGAGGATGGGGGTCACGGAGGGGGGAGGAGGGAGGAAGAGGAGGAGGAGGAAGAGGGGCTCCCCCTCCCTTTGAGCGTCCCGTCCCCTGCATCCTTCCCGTCACCATGACGATCCCCAAGGAGATGCCCGAGAAGTGGCCCTGGGTTGCCGTGGCGACAGACCGCAGGCAGACACCTGCTGGGACGACAGGTATGGGGGTCGGGAGGGGTCTTGGCGGGTCTCCTCGCCCCAACACCTTTCCAGGGCCTCCCTCCCTCCCTCCCTCCCTCCCATGGCCTTGCAGCATCATGGCTTCATATCCCTGGCTTCCTTCCTTCCTTCCTTCCTTCCTTCCTTCCTTCCCTCCCAATCCCGGGAATTCCTTTCTTTCCAAGGAAGGTTGACCTTTGCTCAAAGGAGACCCTTCTTTGGGGAAGGGGAGCAGCAAAGGTCGCCAGAGGGCGGGCAGGGAGGGAGGCCCTTGTCCTTCTTTCCTCTCTTCTTCGTTCCCTCGTTCCCCTGCTGGTCCCCTTCTTCTCAGCCAGGCAGGAAGAGGGCAAAACAGGGAGACAGGTAGGGAGATGGGGTATCACATAGGAGAGATAGGATAGGAAAGATAGTAGGTAGGTAGGTAGAGAGATAGAGAGATAAATGTATAAGATAGATAGATAAATAAATAGATAGATAATAGAGTGATGGACCTATAAGATGCCTATCTCCAGGTCCCAATAGATAGATAGATAGATAGATAGATAGATAGATAGATAGATAGACAGACAGACAGACAGACAGACAGACCGACCAGTGGCGCAGCAGGTTAAACCACTGAGCTGCTGACTGAAAGGTCAGTGCTTCAGATCTGGGGAGTGGGGTAAGCTCCTGCTGTTAGGCCCAGCTTCTGCCAACCTAGCAGTTAGAAAGTGTGCAAATGTGCAGTCATGCTGGCAACATGACCTTGGAGGTGTCTGCGGACAATGCTGGCTCTTCGGCATCAAAATGGGAGATGAGCACCAGAGTCCCAGAGTCAGGCACCACTGGGCTTAATGTCAAGGGGAAAACATTTACCTTAGATACGTCAGAGAGAGAGAGAGAGAGAGAGAGAGAGAGAGAGAGAGAGAGAGAGAGAGAGTCGTCTAATGTTTACATTGCTGTTTTAATTTTTTTGTATCATTGCTTTTAATTGTTGGTGGGCATGAAATAATGAGAAGGGTGGGATAGAATAAATAATTGATAGATAGATAGATAGATAGGAAGTTAAATAGATGCGTCCAAGCTAGACAGACAGGAAGATAGATTGGTCAATCGATAGATAGATAAGTATATTGATAGATATATATGGTTATATAGATAAATAGATATGAAAGAAAAAGGTGTTTAGATGGGTAGATATGTATATAGGTAGCTAGACGAACGGACAGATGGACGGACAGATGGATGGATGGACGGACGGACGGATGGATAGATGGATGGACAAATAGATAGATGGATGGATGGACAAATGGATGGATGGACGGACAAATAGATAGATAGATGGATGGATGGACAAATAGATGGATGGATGGATGGACAAATAGATGTATGGGTGGATGGATGGATAGATGGATGGATGGATGGACAAATAGATGGATGGATGGATGGACAAATAGATGGATGGATGGACAAATAGATGGATGGATGGATGGACAAATAGATGTATGGGTGGATGGATGGATAGATGGATGGATGGATGGATGGACAAATAGATGGATGGATGGATGGACAAATGGATGGATGGATGGACAGACAAATAGATAGATGGATGGATAGATGGATGGATGGACGGATGGATACATGGATAGATAAATGGATGGATGGATAGATGGACGGACAGACAGACGGATGGATGGATAGATGGATGGATAGATGGATACACAGATAGATAAATAGATAGATGGATGGATACATGGATAGATTGATAAATAGATAAATGGATGAATGGATAGATTGATGAATGGATACATGGATAGATAAATAAATAGATGGATGGATAGTATTGTTATAAGATGGATCTGATTAGTTTGTATCCTAGTTTGAGCCTCATTTCCCCCCAAAGCTTGGAACATTGTGTCCTTTGTGTCAATCCACGTCCCCTCCATCAATGCAAACAGCAGGGAAGGAGGACTGGGGCATGGTGTGGGTGGTCCTTTCCCAACATGGCTGAGTCTGTTCGGAAGTGACATTGATAACCCAGGAGCCCAAATGGTGTGTCAGAGGGGGATCAATACATATTATGTGTGTGCCTTTTGGGGTCGGCGCTGACGGTGGTCTCGTTGTTGCGTTCCAGAGGAGGAAAGGCGGGTGAAGGCCAACGCCAGGGAATACAACGAGAAGTTCCAGTACGCGGTGAGTGCGGGAACGGTGGGGAAGGGCCCAGGGGCCCAGCAGGAACTAGAGTGAGTGTGTGTGTATGTACAGTATGTGTGTGTGTGTGTGTATATATACAGTATATATATATATATACACACACACACACACACACACACACACACTGTATATATATACACACACACACACCTATAATATAGATATATTCTCTCCCCTCTGTTATTTAACATCTACATGCAGCCGCTTGCACAGCTGGTGCGGAGTTATGGGCTGGAGTGTCACCAGTACGCTGACGACACTCAGCTCATTCTGAGGATGGAGGGCAGGCCGGGTTCTGTCCCCGATAATTTCCAACACTGCCTCGAAGCCGTTACTGGATGGCTGCGAGCCAGTAGGTTGAGGGTGAATCCGGCGAAGACGGAGATCTTGTGGCTGGGTCGCCCGGGTGATGTTAATGTCCAGCTTCCGAGCCTGGACGGTGCGGTGTTATGCCCATCGCCTTCCGTAAAGAGCCTGGGGGTCCATTTGGACTCCCACCTGACCATGGAGGCCCAGGTCTCTGCGGTCAGCAAGATCGCTTTTTTTCCATCTGCGACAGGCAAGGAGGCTGGCCCCCTATCTCTCCCGGAACGACCTGGCCACGGTGATCCAAGCCACGGTCATCTCAAGGCTGGATTACTGCAACGCCTCGTTGGCCTTCCTCTGTCGGTGACCCGAAGCTCAGGCTAGTGCAGAACACTGCCGCCCGGCTCCTGTCTGGCACGCCAGCTGGCGCCCACATCACACCTGTTTTGCAGGATCTGCACTGGCTGCCAATTGAGCACCGGATCACCTTCAAAGTGTTGGTCCTCACCTTTAAGGCCTGACACGGCCTGGGGCCAGCGTATTTGAGGGACCGTCTCACCCCATATTGCCCTCCGAGATCACTTCGGTCTGAGGACTCCAATCTCCTGGAGATACCTTCAGCTAAACTCGCAAGGCTGACTGCTACCCGCCGGAGGGCGTTCTCTGTCATAGCACCTACGCTGTGGAACGCCCTCCCGGCCGGAACTTGGGCTATGAAGGACTTGCTCCCGTTTAGACGGGCCTGTAAAACATACCTGTTTAAGCAGGCCTTTGGTGAGTAAGTCCTGCCCATGCCCCGCCATCTCTTCGCTCTTCTGAGGATGATGTGCTGTTCATTGTGTTAACTGTGTTATTAATTACTGTACTGCTGTTGTTTTTAATTGTTTTTAACTGCTTATTGCCTGTATTTTACTGTGCCCTTCGGCTCCTGTAAGCCGCCGCGAGCCTCAGGGAGTCGGCGGCATAGAAGCCCGAATAATAAATAAATAAATAAATAAATAAATATAGTACAGGGTTACAAACACCTGACTTACAAACAACTCCTAGTTAAGAACAGAGAATATATATATATATATACACACACACACACATACATTTAACCACTCCATCCCCCTCCCCCACCCAATGATATGTGTGTGTGTGTGTTTACATAGGCAGACATTATACATCCTCATGATACATCCACGCACAGTACCTGGAGATAGAGAGACAATCTAAAGAACAGCCACCTAGCCTCTGCTTAAAGACCCCCGTGGCAGAGGGGAGGGAGGGGAAGCAGAGATCGGTTGAGGGGTACATAGGTAGATTGTTAGTCAGATAGTTAGACAGAGGAGACTGATGGACAGGCAGACGGATGGGCTGATTGATAGATAGATAGGTGGATGGATGGATGGATAAATAGGTGGGTGGGTGGATGAGTAGATAGATAGATGGATGGATGGGTGGATGGATAAATAGATAAGTGGATGGATAGATAGATAGATAGATAGATGGATGGATAGATAGGTAGATTGATGGATGGATGGATAGATAGATAGATGGATAGACTGATTGATAAGTAGGTAGGTAGGTAGGTGGATGGATGGATGGATAAATAGATAGGTGGGTGGGTGGGTGGATGAGTAGATGGATAGATAGGTAGGTGGATGGATGGATGGATAAATAGACAGGTGGGTGGGTGGATGAATGAATAGATAGATGGATGGATGGATGAGTAGATAGATAGATATATGACTAGATGGATGGATGGACAGATAGACAAATATGACTGACAGACTGATGGGTGTGTGGATTAATAGGTAGATGGATCGATAGGTAGGTAGGTTAATGGATAGACAGATCAATAGATGGATAGAGAGGTAGATGAGTAGATAGACAGACTGAAAGAAGGAGACAGACAGACTGAAGGATGGGCAGATGGGTAGATAGCTAGGCAGACAGCCATGGAGAGAGAGAGAGAGAGAGAGAGAGAGAGAGAGAGAGAGAGAGTCATAGCACCCTAGAGTTGGAAGGGGACCCCAAAGGTCATCCAGCCTCACCCCCTTCTGCCAGACAGCAAAGCACCATCTGATCCCACCTGACAGATGGCCACCCTGCCTCTACTTAAAGACCTCCAGAGAAGGAGATAGATGGATGGACAGACGGACCTACATAGATACACATGCAGACCTCTAATCTGCTTCTATTGTCTGCTTGGTGAAAGCTCCAACCGGGGAGGCCTTTGGGGTGGGAGCGGGGGGGCCGGTCCCATGTTGCTTCTGGGTTGTGCTTTGTGTTGTTTTTGGGGAGGAAACGCTGTGGGTCCGGCTCCACTGTGCCCCCCCCCCGCCCCGGTGTTATTATGGTCTGGCCCTCCCTTCCTGTCAGCTATAAATAGACCCGGGAATAGACGGGAAGGACCCCGGGCGCCAAGGCAGCGGCCACAGGTTTCCGCCGCCCCCGCCCCTCCCTCCTCGCATTGATGGCCGTGCTTTCGTGTCTTTGGGCGCATCTACACTGTAGGGTTAATGCAGTTTGGGTGCCTGTGTGGTGCAATGCCTCTCTCCTTTCTTTCCAGAGCAACTGCATCAAGACCTCCAAGTACAACGTGGTCACCTTCCTGCCCATCAACCTCTTTGAGCAGTTCCAGGAAGTGGCCAACACTTACTTCCTCTTCCTCCTCATCCTCCAGGTGAGTTGGGCTTCCTCTGCTCACCTGCCTTGCCAAGCCATGCCCCAGCTCAGGATGGGGCGCTGCCCAAAGGTTGGCCCTTCCCTGCCTTGGCTCACTTGCCCTCGCTTACCTGCCTGCACTCACCTGTCGGGGATTCCTTACCTGCCCTCACGCACCTGCCCACACTCGGCCTTCTGTTACTTACCTGCCTGCATTCTCATGCTCTTCCCGGTTGCCCACACTCCTCCCTTGCCTTCACATATCTGCCTTCGCTCATCTGTTGTGACTTACCTGCTGCACTCACCTGCCATCGCTTACCTGCCTGCCTCACCTTCCAGCACTCACCTGCCATTCCTTACCTGCCCACACTTACTTGCCACCACTTGTCCTCCATCACTGACCTGTCTGCATTCACCTATGTTAACTTACTTGCCTGCACTCGCCTGCCATCATTTACCTTTTATCACTTACCTGCCGGCATTCACCTGCCATAGCTTACCTGTCGTCAATTACCTGCCCGCACTCACTTGCCATCACTTCTATATTGCAACTTCCTTGCCTGCATTCCCCTTCCATAGCATACCTGTCTGCATTTACCTGCCATTGGTTACCTGCCCACATTTGCCTGCCATTACTTGCCTTCCTTCGCTTACCTGCCATTGTTTCCCTGCCTGCTGTCACTTACCTACAAGTACTTCCATCACGTAACTTTGCATACCATACCTGACTTCACCTGCCATTTGCTTACCTACTATCATTTTCCTGCCCACACTTGCCTACCATCACTTATCTTCCATCCCTTACCTGCCTGCATTCACCTGCCATTCCTTACCTACATTGAGTTATTTCTGTTGCAACTTCCTTGCTTGCATTCACTTGCCATCACTTGCCTTCCATCGCATACCGGCTTGCATTCGCCTGCCATCGCTTACCTGCCCACACTCACCTGCTATCACTGGCTTCCCTTCACTAGCTTCCTTGTCTGCATTCACCTGCTGTCTCTTTCCTTGCCATCTCTTGCCTGCCTGTGCTTACCTGCTGATGCCTTCCCACTGATACTCACCTGCCATTGCTTACCTGCAAGTACTTCACTTGCCATCACTTTCCTGTTGCTACTCACCTGCCTGTACTCGCCTACCATCCCTTACCTGCCTGCATTCACCTGCAATTGCTTATACCTGTCCACACTCACCTGCCATCACTTACCTTCCATCGCTTCCCTGCCTACACTCACCAGCCATCACTTACCAATTGCAACTTGCTTACCTACACTCACCTGCCTCCACTTGCCTTCCAAAGCACCCCTGCCTGCATTCACCTGCCTTAGCTTACCTGACATCCATGACCTGCCATCACTTGCCTTCCATCACATATTTTCCATAGCATACCTGTCTGTATTCACCAGCTTACCTGCCATTGCTTCCCTACCCACACTCACCTGCCGTCACTTGCCTTCCACCGCATACCTGCCTACACTCACCTGCTGCCTTTTGCCCGCTTGTGTTTCCCTGCCTGACTTCCCTGCCTTGACTCACCTGCTGCACGTCACTTGCCCTTGCTTTCCTCTTGCCTGTGCCCGCCTGCCCGCCCCCCTTTGCTCACCTGTTGTGACTTACCTGCGGCCACTGACCCGCCTCCTGTGTCTCCCTCCCTCCCAGCTGATTCCGCAGATCTCCTCCCTCTCCTGGTTCACCACCATTGTGCCTTTGGTCCTCGTTCTGACCATCACGGCGGTCAAGGACGCCACCGACGACTACGTGAGCAGCCTTTCTGGGGGGAGGCGGGGCGGCCAAGGGGTCCCGGGCTTGGTTGAGGGTCGGCCCTGGGAGTTGTAGTTTCCACAAGTCCCTTGGACGCCCCTGTGGAAGAGAGACCTCGCCAAACTACAATTCCCAGGACTCTGTCCGTACTATGGCGCCATAGCACCGCATCAAGGGAATTGTCATTTGGCTAAAGAAAGACCTTGGGGAAACTACAACTTCCTGGGGGGAGGGCCGGGTTCGTTGCCTTTGGCCTTCTGACCCCGCCTTGATTGGTGCGCTCTCCTTCCCGCAGTTTCGCCACAAGAGCGACAACCAGGTGAACAACCGCCAATCGCAAGTGCTGATCAATGGGATGTGAGTATGGGTTGCGGGTTTTGAGTGACAGGAGAGGGTCAGACTGGATGGCCTTTGGGGGGTCCCTTCCAAGATTCGGTGGCCATTTAAATGAAGACAACAACAACAACAATAATAATAATCGGGAAGGTTTGGATGGTGCCTTCCTACATGGCAGAATGGGGTTCGTCTGGATGTCCTTTGGGGGGTCACTTCCAAGATTCTGTGGCCATTTAAATAAAGTCAACAACAACAATAATTGGGAAAGCTTGGGGTGTATCTTCCTTCATGGTGGAAATGGGGTTTGGATGGCCTTTGGGGGTCCCAACTCTTGTGATTCTGTGGTCATCGGTCGGGAAAACGGATGGTGTCTCAATGGCGGAATGGGGTTGGTCTGGATGGCCTTTGGGGGTCATTTCCAAGATTCTGTGGCCATCTAAAAATATAATAATAATAATAATAGGGAAGGCTTTCATAGTGCCTTCCTTATTGGTGGGATGGGGTTGGGTTGGTCTAGATCAGTGTTTTTCAACCTTTTGTGAGCCGCGGCACATTTTTTCCATTGACCAAATCCTGTGGCACACCACCAACCAAAACGACACAAAACAACACTCTAACACAGCAATACACATCGTTAATATGTTTTTAAATGTATTTATATACTCAGCGTGAAACCTGGGCCTGTTTCGATGAACACAACATAGATATCCTGGCAGGAATGGCAGAAAGACACAAACTTCCCACACGGAACTCCCACAATCAAGAGAAAATACTATAAGAGTTTGGTGGGCATTGACCTTGGGTTTTGGAGTTGTAGTTCACCTATATCCAGAGAGCACTGTGGACTCAAACAATGTTGGATCAGGACCAAACTTGGCATGAATACTCAATGTGCCCAAATGTGAACACAGATGGAGTTTGGGGGAAATAGACCTTGACATTTGGGAGTTACAGTTTATGGGATTTATAGTTCACAATATAGTTTATATTGTTGCAAAGAGCATCCTGAACTCTTGCAACAATGGAATTGAACCAAACTTGGCATATTGAACTCTCAGTGTCAACAGAAAGTACTGAAAGGGTTTGCTTGGGAATTGACCTTGAGTTTGGAAGTTGTAGTTCACCTACACCCAGAGAGCACTGTGGACTCAAACAACGTTGTGTTATGTTGTTGTTTGTTTTCCATCCAGAATCACAATGTTGGAAGGAGGCTCACCCCTTTAAGGTCCCTCAAACAGGCATGGGAAAACTTCGGCCCTCTGGGTGCTTTGGACTCCAACTCCCACCATTCCTAACAGCCTGAGGCCCTTTCCTGCTTAAGTGTCTGAGGGGGGGGGGGAGGAAAAGGGCCTGAGGCTGCTAGGAATGGCGGGAGTTGGAGTCCAAAGCACCCGGAAGGTCCAAGTTTGCCCGTGCCAGCTTTCAACAGAGACCTCCCCCTCCCCCTCCGCGCCCTTTCTTCCCCCTCCTGCCCAACACTTGCTTTTTCTTCTCCACTGCTGCTTCTGCCGCCATTTTGATCCGAGGGGGCAGCGTGAGTGTGTTCAGGAGGGGAGGGGGGAAGGCGTGACCCGTGCGGGCGCTACTGCGCAGACTCGCCCCAGAGCAAAGCGAGGCCAAGCGAGCAGAGCGAGGCTGGGAAGAAGGGAGCCCGAGCGGAGAAGAAAAAGTGTTCGGCAGGAGGGGGAAGGAAGGGTCTTGGGGGTTCCCATTTCCCACGGCACACCTGAGGATCGCCCACGGCACACTGGTTGGGAGACACTGGTCTAGACGGCCTTTGGGGGTCCCTGCGTCCAGCCTTATCCCTTGCCTGCCTCCATCCCCTCTGCAGCCTCCAGCAGGAACAGTGGATGAACGTCCGAGTCGGGGACATCATCAAGTTGGAGAACAACCAGTTTGTGGCCGTAAGTCCAGGCCGAGGCCTAGGAGCGTTGGTCGCGTTTCCCGGAAAGCTTCTGGTCCTCACGGGGCTCCCTGTGTACCCCTTCCCCTCCTAGGCCGACCTGCTCCTCCTCTCCAGCAGCGAACCTCACGGGCTCTGCTACATCGAGACCTCCGAACTGGACGGGTCAGTACTCCATCCGCTTTTGCTTCCGAGGCGCTTTCAAACTGGATTATATTGCAGTCTAGATGGGAACAAAGTCTCCTAGTACGACACTCGTTTTCCTTTCCTGCACGGGATTGTGAAGCATGGAAACCTAGGGTTGGAGGGTTCATCCAGTTTGGCACCTCTCTAATGCTGTGAAATCTTGGGATTGGTAGTTTCACAAGGTCTGTAGGCTTCCATGCCAAAGAGGGATTGGGGCCTCGCTAAGCTACAAGTCCCAGGACTCCATCATCTCGAGGCAAGGGCAGTCCAGGCGGCATTAGGTTTACTTCTGTCGTAGTGTTTCTCTACCATAAAGTAATAATAATTTCCCAAAATCCTTTCGAATACAGTTTGCAGAATCAATCCAGAAATATACCCATAAACAAGAGAGCACACAACCTTTGCCGCGCATGAACTAGAAGCAAGAACACACTTAGAAACTTGAACACATTAATTTCAAAAAGCGAGAGCTGTTCACCTGAGCACCACATTGCTCTCACAAAGGATTGTACCAGCAGGAACCACTTTAAAAGGACTCCTTCCCTCCCATAACATCATATCTCACGCACCTGCCTCTCCTCTCCTTATCTCTAAGCCTCTGAGAGAAGCGGGCCTGTCTTTCCTGCATTCTCTGGCTCTGCAATTCCAAGTGTCTTGATCTAAGCCAGGCATGGGCAAACTTGCGCCCTCCAGGTGTTTTGGACTTCAACTCCCACAATTCCTAGCAGCCAACATTTCCTTTGCTAAGCCTCGGCCGGGCTTTTCCTTCTGCAGGGAGACGAACATGAAGGTGCGCCAGGCCACCCCGGTGACATCGGAACTGAGCGACACCAGCCGGCTGGCCCACTTTGACGGTGAGCAGGTGGCCGTGGCGGGTGTCCACTTGCTTCGAGGCTGCGGGGCCATGACGGGTGTCCCTTTTTTTCTCCCGCAGGGGAGGTGGTCTGCGAGCCGCCCAACAACAAGCTGGACAAGTTTGGAGGGACTCTCTACTTGAAGGAGAGCAAGCACCCCTTGAGCAACCAGAACATGCTGCTGCGTGGCTGTGTCCTGCGCAACACCGAGTGGTGTTTTGGCCTGGTGGTCTTTGCAGGTGGGGAGTGGTGGGGGCTTCTCCGGTGGGGCCCCCAGGAGGGAGGTCCAGTGGCTCATCCGTGGGCATCCTGGCCCCAGAAGCACTGGCTAAAGTCTTAAGGGCACCACTTTCATGCTGATCCTGAGAGAGAGAAAATGCATGTATGTGTGTACCACAAAGGCTGCTGCTAGGTGAAGTGGCCCTCTGTCATGCAACTGGGTGGGTTGTTGCTAGGTGAAGTGGCCATCTGTCGTGTTACTGGTCTGGCTGTTGCTAGGTGAAGTAGCCACTTGTGATGTGACTGGGTTGTTGAAGTGGCCCTCTGTGATGTTCTGGGTTGGTTGTTGCTAGGTGAAGAGTCAGATGTTGCTAGGTGAAGTGGCCCACTGATGTCACTGGGTTGGGTGTTGCTAGGTGAAGGGTCAGCGGTTGCTAGGTGAAGTGGCCACCTGTCGTGTTACTGAGTTGGCTGTTGCTAGTTGAGGGCAGCTGTTGCTAGGTGAAGTGGCCACCTGTGATGTTACTGAGTTGGTGAAGTGGCCCTCTGTAATGTCAATGGGTTGGCTGTTGCTAGGTGAAGGGTCAGCTATTGCTGGGTGAAGTGGCCATCTGTCATGTTACTGGGTTGGCCGTTTCTAAGCGAAGTAGTCCTCTGTTGTGTTACTTGTTTGGCTGTTGCTAGGTGAAGTGGCCGTCTGTGATGTTACTGGGTTGGTGAAGTGGCCCTCTGTAATGTCACTGGGTTGGCCGTTGCTAGGTGAAGGGTCAGCTATTGCTGGGTGAAGTGGCCATCTGTCATGTTACTGGGTTGGCTGTTTTTAAGCAAAGTGGTCCTCTGTCGTGTTACTTGTTTGGCTGTTGCTAGGTGAAGTGGCCACCTGTCGTGTTCCTGGGTTGGCTGTTGCTAGTTGAGGGCAGCTGTTGCTAGGTGAAGTGGCCACCTGTGATGTTACTGAGTTGGTGAAGTGGCCCTCTGTAATGTCACTGGGTTGGGTGTTGCTAGGTGAAGGGTCGAGCTGTTGCTAGGTGAAGTGGCCACCTGTCGTGTTACTGGGTTGACTGTTTCTAATCGAAGTGGTCCTCTGTCGTATTACTTGTTTGGCTGTTGCTAGGTGGCCACCTGTGATGTTACTGGGGTGGTGAAGTGGCCCTCTGTGATGTCACTCCCTTCCTTCCTTCCTTCCCTGCAGGGCCGGACACCAAGCTGATGCAGAACAGCGGCCGCACCAAGTTCAAGCGCACGAGCATTGACCGCCTGATGAACACGCTGGTGCTCTGGGTAGGCGCCTTCCCCCTTTCCCCCACGGTCAGTCCTCTGTCCTCGGGGAGAGAGACCCCGCCACCCTCCAGACCGGCCACACGGGTCCGTAGGGCGCTCGTTCCGTGACCCAAGGCGTGCGCGAATGGCGCAAGGGGAGCTCGGGGAGGAAGGCTCTGGAGCGCTTCTCCACAGGAGGGTGGGCACCCACGCCCTCCCCGCTCTGCCCCCCAGATCTTTGGCTTCCTGGTCTGCATGGGGGTGATCCTGGCCATCGGGAACTCCATCTGGGAGCACGAGGTGGGCGCCTGCTTCCAGGTCTTCCTCCCGTGGGACGCGGCCGTCGACAGCGCCGTCTTCTCCGGCTTCCTCTCCTTCTGGTCCTACATCATCATCCTCAACACCGTCGTTCCCATCTCCCTCTACGTCAGGTACCGGCACCCAACGCCTGGCGCACCCCTCCTGTGACCGTGATGACCATGGGGACTCATAGTGCCCAAAGGGAGGGTCCCTCTAGGTCAGGTAGCACCCCCAAAGAGCCCCATGTGGCCAAACCCTTGGCACCCCTCCTATTATTATTATTAGTAGTAGTATTAGTATTATTACTAGATATTTAATATTATATAGAGAGAGTTCTGAAATTCTTTCTGCCTTTGGGGGTGCGTCTACACTGTAGAATGACTGCAGTTTGAATGGCCACGGCTCAAAGGGACGGGACCCTGGGATTTGTAGTTTAGTGCGATCTGTGTGCCATCTTTCTCTGTCCCTTCTTCCGCCTCTTAATGGAAGTCCATGGCCCAGTTCCCTCCCGCAGCGCCCGGGTGTCCCTTCCTTCTCCCGCTCCGCCTGCCTTTCTTTCCCACGACCGAGACCCCCCCTTGCCCCTTCTTCTCCTCCTTCTTCCGTGCCTTCCGCCCTCCCCCCCGCTCCCCCTCCCTTCCCTTTTTAATTTCTCTTTTTCTTTTGGGTTCTCCAGCATGAAATCCTCCTTTCTCTGTCTCTAGTAATCCCCAGGTAAGAGCGCGGCACTCCCCAGTGCGTCCTCCCCTTCTGGAGTTACTATTCTTCCCATCCTGGAGTTACATAGTTCCCACTCTGGAGTTGTTATTATTTCCCATTCTGGAGTTACATAGTTTCCACTCTGGGGTTGTTATTATTTCCCATTCTGGAGTTACATCGTTTCCACTTTGGAGTTGTTATTATTTCCCATTCTGGAGTTGTTGTTATTTCCCATTCTGGAGTTTCCCACTTTGGGGTTGTTATTATTTCCCATTCTGGAGGTGTATAGTTCCAACTCTGGAGTTGTTGTTATTTCCCATTCTGGAGTTACATAGTTTCCACTCTGGGGTTGTTATTATTTCCCATTCTGGAGGTGTATAGTTCCAACTCTGGAGTTGTTGTTATTTCCCATTCTGGAGTTACATAGTTTCCACTTTGGAGTTGTTATTATTTCCCATTCTGGAGGTGTATAGTTCCAACTCTGGAGTTGTTATTATTTCCCATTCTGGAGTTACATAGTTTCCACTCTGGGGTTGTTATTATTTCCCATTCTGGAGGTATATAGTTCCAACTCTGGAGTTGTTGTTATTTCCCATTCTGGAGTTACATAGTTTCCACTTTGGAGTTGTTATTATTTCCCATTCTGGAGGTGTATAGTTCCAACTCTGGAGTTGTTGTTATTTCCCATTCTGGAGTTACATAGTTTCCACTTTGGAGTTGTTATTATTTCCCATTCTGGAGGTGTATAGTTCCAACTCTGGAGTTGTTGTTATTTCCCATTCTGGAGTTACATAGTTTCCACTTTGGAGTTGTTATTATTTCCCATTCTGGAGGTGTATAGTTCCAACTCTGGAGTTGTTATTATTTCCCATTCTGGAGTTACATAGTTTCCACTCTGGGGTTGTTATTATTTCCCATTCTGGAGGTGTATAGTTCCAACTCTGGAGTTGTTGTTATTTCCCATTCTGGAGTTACATAGTTTCCACTTTGGAGTTGTTATTATTTCCCATTCTGGAGGTGTATAGTTCCAACTCTGGAGTTGTTGTTATTTCCCATTCTGGAGTTACATAGTTTCCACTTTGGAGTGTATAGTTAACTTATTTCCCATTCTGGAGGTGTATAGTTCCAACTCTGGAGTTGTTGTTATTTCCCATTCTGGAGTTACATAGTTTCCACTTTGGAGTTGTTATTATTTCCCATTCTGGAGGTGTATAGTTCCAACTCTGGAGTTGTTGTTATTTCCCATTCTGGAGTTACATAGTTTCCACTTTGGAGTTGTTGTTATTTCCCATTCTGGAGGTATATAGTTCCCATTCTGGAGTTGTTGTTATTTCCCATTCTGGAGTTACATAGTTCCCATTCTGGAGTTGTTATTATTTCCCATTCTGGAATTATATAGTTCCCATTCTGGAGTTACATAGTTTCCACTCTGGAGTTCTTATTATTTCCTGTTTTGGAGTTACAGTATATAGTTCCCATTTTGGAGTTACTAATGTTTCCCATTCTCAAGTTATTATTCGTTCCCATTCTGGAATTGTTACTATTATGTCTCTTTCTGGATTTATATAGTTCCCATTCTTGACTCACATAGTCCCCATTCCGGAGTTATATAATTCCCACTCTGGAGTTGTTATTCTTTCCCATTCTGGAGTTACTTAGTTCCCAATCTGGAGTTATTATTGTTTCCCGTTCTGGGGTTATATAGTTCCCATTCTGGAGTTTTGTAGCCTCCACTCTGGAATTATATTGTTGTCGTTCTGGAGTTATATCATTTCCATTCTGGAGTTATTATTTCCCATGCTGGAGTTAATTGGGGTGACAATTATTATAATTTGGGGGACTTTCCAGAACACTTGCGTAAATGTATGTGACGTTGCCTAGCTCAGCCTCTCCCGCCTCCAGACAAGTTGGGCGGCAGCTCCCTCCGGGAAGGATGGGAGTTGTAGTTGAACGGGTCCTGGGCTGCGGACGATGGTGATGATAGGCCTGACCCTCCCTGCTCTCCCTCTGGGCAGCGTGGAGGTCATCCGGCTGGGCCACAGCTACTTCATCAACTGGGACAAGAAGATGTACTGCGCGAAGCGATGCACCCCGGCAGAGGCCCGGACCACCACTCTGAACGAGGAGCTGGGCCAAGTGGAGTACATCTTCTCCGACAAGACCGGCACCCTCACCCAGAACATCATGGTCTTCAGCAAGTGCTCCGTGAATGGCCGCAGCTACGGTAAGGGTTTGAGTCCTGCAGTACCTCCCTTCGGTCTCTAGGTGGCAGACTTCCCAAACCAGCGCATGGATATCATTGGCCCCTGGCAAATCTAAATAATAATAATAATAATAAACAGGACCCGTTTTGCCCATTTGGTGCCTGCCGGAAGTTGTTTAGGGCCTCTGTAATAATAATAATAATAATAATAATAATAATACACTTTATTTATTTATTTATATAATAAATAAATAAATAAATAATAATACACTTTATTTATATTCTGTTCTTCTCACCCCGAAGGGGACTCAGAGCGGATTACATCACACATACAGCAGACAGTCCACATACAATTACATACAACATACAACATATGACAAGTACAATTTGTGTTAGAGCTCCCTTTTGCCCATTTGGCGCCTTCTAGACATTGTTTGGGGTCTCTTAAGTGTGTGCCAGGCCCAGTTTTGCCCATTTGGTGTGGTGGGAAATATAACACTCTTGACTCTATAATCTGGAGGTGCTGTTTTCCGTAATGTCCACGTGATGGCAGCACAGAGGCACCCTCCACGGCTTGAGGGTGCACTTCCCTTCCTGGCCACTGGATGGCAGCAAAGGATTGCAGGCGCCAATATGCCTCTGTCCACCAGAGGGCGGCAAAGAGAATGGCCTTGAGGGCTTCACCTGCCAAGTCATTGATATCATTGAGCCCTGGCAAACTTAAATAATAATAATAATAATACAACAACTACTACTAAGAGTGATGCAACCTTCCTGTGTGACCCACCACCAGGACCAATCTCAGGTAGGTGAAAAAGACGTCAAAGGTAGGCTCCCACCTGTTCCAACTCATGCTTGGGCTTTGTTGACGTTGTGGTCCCTGTTGTTGCTGTAACTCTCCCTTTCCCTTTCCTGTTTTGCAGGTGATGTTTTGGACGTCCTGGGATACAAAGCAGAGCTCGGAGAGGTAGGAAGTGAGGGGTTAGGGTTAGGTCCGCTCTGAGCTTCGGAGTGAGTGGTCTACCAAGCTGAAATAAATAATAAAATAATAATAATAATATTACGGACGATCAGGCTGCAATTCCCATGATTTACGCCCCCCGTTGTTTCGCCACCCCCTTTTTCCAGAAGGCGGAACCGGTGGACTTCTCCTTCAACCCGTTGGCGGACCCCACCTTCACCTTTTGGGACACGGGGCTTTTGGAGGCGGTCAAGCTGGGCGACCGCCAGGCCCACGAGTTCTTCCGCCTGCTCTCCCTCTGCCACACCGTCATGTCCGAAGAGAAGAACCCAGGTTGGGACCACTTGATTGTTTGGACAGGGATGTTGGAGGAGGACCTGCAGCCCATAATACCCTCGCCCTCCAGCCAGCCAGGCTTTTCTCGCGGCATCAGCTTGAAGCGGATGACGGAAGTAGAGCAGAGCCTCCTCTTCCTCGCTATGGCTAGATGGGATTCTGATGTTATGTTGACTGTTTATTGTTTACGTTTTGTTTTGCACTTGTTGGATTTTGCGTGTCACACCCTGAGTGGCCGGTGAGCCACCCCAAGGCCCACTGGGAGATGGGGGTGGGGTACAAATAAAAGATTATTATTATTATTATTATGCCTTAATGATGATGACAATTCTTTTTATTATGTATATATTATTATTTATTATATATTATATATGTTGTATATGGTGATGTCAGTGGCCTTGAGTTTGGCTGCCAGGATCCAGGCCCCAAATCTCAGGCTCTGACATTTTATTATGTACTAGCTTGGGGACCCGGCGGTGCCTGAGTTATTTGAGGAAGGCCTTGTGTGCCAAGGTTGGTTCCTATTAGATGTTTTTTGTGGCTTGCAGTGGTCTCAGGGACTTAGTGAAGGTACTGCAAGTCCCATTGGCCATGGTCCATCCCCCTCCAAACAGCACCGAGATGTAGAGTGGGTCATGGGGGCTGTGTGTGCCACGTTTGGTCTCGGAAGGTGAATGATGGTATTTCAAGTCCCATCATCTGTGGTCCGTCTTCCTTGAAACAGCACCGGGATGTAGAGTGGGTCAAGGGGGCTCTGTATTGTAATTTGTAATTGTAGCATTTGGTGAGGGTCGCATTGTGAAGTGGGCCATTGGGCCCCTGTTTGGCAAGTTTGGTCCTGATCCGTCACTGCTGTGGGCCATAGTGTCTGACTGCCTGAGGCCTTTCCTTTTCCCTCTGAGTCACCCTAGAATGTTGGAATGTGGATGGCCAATCAGAGTCCTTTATGCAAATACCATTTTAGTGGCAACCAATCCCCTCTGTCTGGGGCCATTTGGGCCTGGTCTGTAATTTATAGGGGCTACAGTGTTGTTTGGGAAGTGAATGATGTGAAGGTACTGCAAATCCCATCATTCGTGGCCCATCCTGCCCTAAACCACACCAGGTTGTGAAGTTGGGCCGCTTGGTTGACCAAGTTTGGTCCTGATCCGTCATTGCTGTGGCTGACTGCCTGAGGCCTTTTCTTTTTCCTCTGAGTCACTTTAGAATGTTGGAATGTGGTTGGCCAATCGGAGTCCTTTATGCAAATACCATTTCAGTGGGAACCAATCCCCTCTGTCTGGGGCCGTAGAATGTTGGGAGTTCTGAGGCTGGCCAATCAGAGTCCTTTATGCAAATAATCCCACAGTGGCAACCAATCGAAATGCTGCCACATATTCCTCTGCACCTCCACACCTCCGGCCGCAAACACTGACTTTTATTATATACATAGATAGATAGATAGATAGATAGATAGATAGATAGATAGATAGATATAGTTTATATGTTCTATTATGTATTATTATATATTTTATATATTGTTTATTTTATATATATATATATTTATATATATATACACACACACACACACACACACATGAGGATATAATCAAAACAATGACATTATAGTATAACGCAGGGCTGTCCAACTGGCGGCCCGGGGGCCGTGCACGGCCCCCGAGCCCCTTCCCTACGGCCCCCCTAACCCCTGCAAGACATCAGTTTTTATTTTTTTAAAAAAAATTGAAAAAAATTTGCAAAAAATTTTGATCTCCGGGGGGTGGGGGGTGCGGCGCGAGGAGGGGCGGGGCCGACGCAAGTGAGGAGGAGGTGGAGGGAAGCCACGTCAGATGCCCTAGGGGTGGGACTTCCCCCCGCCTGTTCCTCGCTTGCGCAGGGCCGCTCACGGGCTTGCGCGCCAGGGCGAGATCGGCGAGCCACCCTCCGCCATGTCCCTAGCTCTTGCAGCGGCCGCGCCGGAAGGAAGGTAAGCTCCCGGGCCTACCTTCCTTCAGGCGCTGCTGCAAACTGCTAGAGTGGGAGGTGGGCCGGGGATCGGTGAGCCGCCCTCCGCCCGTCTCCCTAGCTCTTGCAGCGCCATGCCTGAAGGAAGCTTACCTTCCTTCAGGCACGGCCGCTGCAAGAGCTAGGGACACGGCGGAGGGCGGCTCGCCAATCCCACCCTGGCGCCGCAAGCCCGGTATCTTGCGCGACCTGCCCCTTTTCGGCGGGGCTGGGTGACGTCAGGTGTGGCTCCTGACGTCACCCCACCGAAAAGGGGCGGGCCGTGCAGGACGCTGGGCATGCGTGCCAGGGCGGGAGCGGCCCCGCCCCACGACGCCCCCCGCCCCGCTGCGTCCATGCCCCCGCAAGTGGCCACGCCCTCCGCTGCGCCCCCAAGGTGATCAGTCACCTGAATTCCGGCCCTTGGGCCCGAAGAAGTTGGACAGCCCTGGTATAACGCATCTGCTATCTAGCAGCATTGGCACTGAACATATGGGGAAACCACGGCTTTAAAAAACCAGATTGTGGTCTGTCTTATTCTTGTATCTGTCTGGAAGATGAAGATTATGATACTTATATATATATTTATATATATATATATATATATATATATATATATATATATTTATACATGTCTGTGTGTATATAGTAAAATATTAGTATATGATAGTATATTATTATGCCTCCTCCTCTGTCCAGCTGGGGATTTCTTTAGCAGCATCAGCATTGGGCAGATGGTGATTGGGGAAGCCTGCCACCTGGAGGCTGAGGGTGTTACTGCAGGATTCAGAAAGACTGATGGGTCCTTCCTTCCTTCCTTCCTTTCGTTCCTTCCTTCGTTCCTTCTTTCCAAGGGGAGCTATACTACAAAGCCCAGTCTCCAGACGAAGGGGCGCTGGTGACGGCCGCCCGCAACTTTGGCTTCGTGTTCCGGGGCCGGACCCCAAAGACCATCACGGTGCAAGAACTGGGCCAACCCGTCACCTACCAGCTCCTCGCCATCCTGGACTTCAACAACGTCCGCAAGCGCATGTCCGTCATCGGTGAGTGGGGAAGCAGAGGAGGAGAAAGGGGACCCCCAAAGGGCATCCAGTCCAGCCCTCTTCAGCCAGGCAGGAAGGCACAGTCAAAGCCCTCCCGGCAGATGGCTGTCCAGCCTCCGACACAGGAATTATATTGTGTGAAACTCTTAGAAGGGGTTGGATTAAACCAGGCCTGGGCAAACTACGGCCCTCCAGGTGTTTTGGACTCCAACTCCCACAATTCCTAACAGCCTACCGGCTGTTAGGAATTGTGGGAGTTGGAGTCCAAAACACCTGGAGGGCCGTAGTTTGCCCAGGCCTGCATTAACCTCTGACCATGTTGCGGAAGGAGGCCGGCCTCAGAAGCCTTGTCCCGCACAGTCAGGCCAGATTGTGTTGACGTTGTGTTGCAGTCGAGCTGGGGAACCTGCAAAGGATGATGGGTTCCGTGGCTGGGCAGATCCACGCCTTCCTCCCTGATTATTATTATTATTACTAGCTTGGGGACCCGGCGGTACCCAGGTGATTTGAGATGTGTATATGGCTTGCAGTGGTCTCAGGAACTTGGTGAAGGTACTGCGAGTCCCATTGGCCATAGTCCACCCCCCTCCAAACAGCACCAGGATGTAGAGTGGGTCACGGGGGCTGTGTGTTTCACATTTGGTCTTGATCATTCCCTGGAGGGTAGCGGTCTCTGGAAGTGAGGGAAGGTACTGGAAGTCCCATCATCCATAGTCCCCGTTCTCCAAACTGCACCAGGATGTAGAGTGGGGCATGGGTACCTGGTCTTTGGGCCTGGTCTTGATTTGTAGGGGCTGCAATGTTCTGTGGGGAATGAATTGGGTGAAGGTACTGCAAATCCCATCATTCCATCCTGCCATAAACCGCACCAGGTTGTAAAGTTGGACATTGGGCCTCTGTGTGCCAAGTTTGGTCCTGATTCATCATTGGTGTGGGCCACAGTGCTGTAAGGAAGTGAATTAAAGTACTGCAAGTCCCATCATCCATGGTCCATCCTCCCTCAAACTGCACCAGGATGTAGGGTGCACCTTGGGGGGTCTGTGTGCCAAGCTTGGTCTTTTTCTTTCATTGTTGGGGGCCTAGACAGGAAAATCAAGTTGAGGAAGCCTTGCTGTCAATTTTGGGCCTGGTCTGTGATTTATAGGGGCTGCAGTGTTGTATGGGAAGTGAATGAGGTGAAGGTATTGCACATCCCATTATTCGTGACCCATCCTGCCCTAAACCACACCAAGTTGTGAAGTGGGCCATTGGTTCCCTGTTTGCCAAGTTTGGTCCTGATCCGTCATTGCTGTGGGCCGCAGTGGCTGACTGCCTGAGGCCTTTTCTTTTCCCTCTGAGTCACCTTAGAATGTTGGAATATGGTTGGCCAATCAGAGTCCGTTATGCAAATACGATTTCAGTGGCAGCCAATCCCCTCTGTCTGGGGCCGTTTGGGCATGGTATGTGATTTTTAGGGGCTGCACTGTTGTTTGGGAAGTGAATGAGGTGAAGGTACTCCAAATCCCATCATTCGTGAGCCCATCCTGCCCTAAACCACACCAGGTTGTGAAGTGGGCCATTGGTCCCTTTGTTTACCAAGTGTGGTCCTGATCCGTCATTGCTGTGGGCCGCAGTGGCTGACTGCCTGAGGCCTTTCCTTTTCCCTCTGAGTCACCTTAGAATGTTGGAATGTGGTTGGCCAATCGGAGTCCTTTATGCAAATTCCATTTCAGTGGGAACCAATCCCCCCTGTCTGGGGCCGTAGAATGTTGGAGTTCTGAGGCTGGCCAATCAGAGCCCTTTATACAAATAATTCCACAGTTGCAGCCAATCGAACCGCCTGCACATATTCCTCCCGTCGCACCACCGCCCGCAAACACTGACTTTTATTATATACATAGATAGATGGATATGATGCCCCTCCCTGCTTCTCTTCCTCCCTCCAGTGCAGAACCAGGAGGGCCAGGTCCGCCTCTACTGCAAAGGCGCCGACACCATACTGCTGGAGAGGCTCCACCCGGGGAACCAGGAGCTGTACAACGTCACCACCGACCACCTGAATGTGAGTCGAGGGCTGCAAGGGCCCACCCCACCAAAGCAGCCCACCCCCCTTAATAATAATAATAATAATATGCTGCAGGATGTCCTTCAAAAACAATATTCATAAAATAGGACCAATTTGGACCTGGCGCCTCTTGTCTTTCCCAGGAGTATGCCGGGGAGGGTCTCCGGACGCTGGTGCTGGCCTACCGCGACCTGGAGGAGGGCTATTACTCCGAGTGGGCCAAGCGCCTGCAAAGGGCCGGCGCGTCCGGCGAAGGGCGCGAGGAGAGGCTGGCCCAGCTCTACGAGGAAGTGGAGAACGAGATGGTGGTAGGCATCGCGGAGCCACCGCGCCACCCGAAGGTCCAACCCTTGGGGGCCTTACGGGACATACCGCTCCCGTCGCAGGGAGCCCAAACTGCGTTGACGCCCCAGTGCGGACCCCCCTTTTGTCTCGTTTCCTCTCCAGCTGTTGGGTGCCACGGCCATCGAAGACAAGCTGCAGCAGGGCGTCCCGGAGACCATTGCGCTGCTGACGCTGGCCAACATCAAGATCTGGGTCCTGACGGGGGACAAGCAAGGTGGGTCGCCCTCCCGCCCTCCCCTCTGCGGCAGAATGGAAATCACGCGTCGTTCACACACTAAATATGTAACTGTTGCCAACACTCCCAGGCTCAGCTAGCTTCCAATCACTCAGCGTTTTGCTTTGCATTTTTCATTTAACACACCCACCAATTGGTGTTTACACGCTCTAACACCCTTTTGGGCTTGGGGGGGGGCGTCACTCTCTTCGGCCCCACGGCCAGGATGATGGGAGCTGCAGTCCGGCCCCATTGGGACCCTGGACTTTGCCTCTCTTGCCTTCCGCAGAGACGGCGGTCAACATCGGCTACTCCTGCAAGATGCTGACGGACGAAATGGCCGAGGTCTTCGTCATCACCGGCCACACCGTCCTGGAGGTGCGGCAGGAGCTGCGGTAAATATCCACTCGTATTTTCGTGCAAGGCAATTAGGTTCCTCGGTTGTTAGACTGATATACCTAGATGTCTCTTTGACAAAGACATGCCAATGCACACACACACACAAACCAAACATATATAGCAGAGTTTCAGTAGTGTTGCTTTCAGTTGCCCCGGAAAACATCGTGGATGAAATCATGCTCTGAAGAGACCAAACCTGACAGCGATGCTAGGCATCCCATGCCGCTGCCCATGAGGTCCGGCCATTTGCCCCCAAAGGGTTCTAATCTTGGGCTGCGTAGATCTCCCCGGACCCAAAGGAGAGGTTGACTTTCCTGTCTTGCGCCTTCCTTTTCCTGCAGGAAGGCCAGGGAGAAGCTGGTGGACGCCTCTTCGCGCAGCCTGGGCAACGGCTTCGCCTTCCAGGAAAAGCTCTCCGCCTCCAAGCTGACCTCCGTCCTGGAAGCTGTGGCCGGAGAGTACGCCCTGGTCATCAACGGCCACAGCCTGGTAAGCAGCGGGCAGGGGTCCAGGAATACGGCCATCCTGGAACGAATGCCCCCTTGGCCCTTCCGTTGCCCAACCATAGAGAATGGCGTGGCCGTAGCATTGGACGGGGCCCCAAGAGGTCATCTAGCCTGGCCTTCCCGGTTACTTATATTTAAATCTATTTTAATGTTTACATACCTGTGTGTTTTAAATGGTATGTGGGTGCTTTTATGTCTCCCTGGGGAGAGATTATTTGTGTTAGGAATAGAAATTGTAGTTGATACGAGCGAGGAATAGTACATGAATAGAGGGGCATAACATAGACGAAGAGGGGGTAAAAGTTAACCTCTTCGCAGACGATATCATGGTGGTCTCCCCAGTTGGTACCTTGTTTGGGGGCCGGAATATAAATATTTTATAAAAGTATAAAATATTATATTTTAGGAATATAATGGCGCAGCTGGCTGGGTGTCAGCTGCATAAGATCTCTACTGACCAGAAGGTCATGAGTTCGAGGCCTGCCCGGGTCAAGGTAGGCTATCAACCTATTGTGTAGCCTGTTGTCGACCTTTGCAACCCGAAAGGCAGTAGGAAATACTCAAGTAGGAAATTCAAGGTACCACTTAGTGGGGAGGCTAAATTTAACTGATTTACGAGGCCATTAAAAGGATCTCCAGAAAACACCCTGAGGAATGAAGGAGTGCGACCGCTCCCCCTGGTGGCCAGGTGTTAAATTGCCTCTGTCTGTCTTGTGTGTTTGTGTGTCTAAATGTAATGTGTACATTGTAGTCCGCCCTGAGTCCCCTGCGGGGTGAGAAGGGCGGAATAGAAATGAAGTAAACAAATAAATAAATAAGTAAATTGAGGCAAGTGTGAATGTTGTCATTGCCACAGCTCCCCCTGGTGGCCAGATGTTAAGTTGCCTCTGTCTGTCTTGTGTGTTTGTGTGTCTAAATGTAATGTGTACATTGTAGTCCGCCCTGAGTCCCCTGCGGGGTGAGAAGGGCGGAATAGAAATGAAGTAAACAAACAAATAAATAAGTAAATTGAGGCAAGTGTGAATGTTGTCACTGTCACAGCTCCCCCTGGTGGCCAGATGTTAATTTGCCTCTGTCTGTCTTGTGTGTTTGTGTGTCTAAATGTAATGTGTACATTGTAGTCCGCCCTGAGTCCCCTGCGGGGTGAGAAGGGCGGAATAGAAATGAAGTAAACAAAGGCAAGTGTGAATGTTGTCATTGCCACAGCTCCCCCTGGTGGCCAGATGTTAAGTTGCCTCTGTCTGTCTTATGTGTTTGCGTGTCTAAATGTAATGTGTACATTGTAGTCCGCCCTGAGTCCCCTGCGGGGTGAGAAGGGCGGAATAGAAATGAAGTAAACAAACAAATAATTAAGTAAATTGAGGCAAGTGTGAATGTTGTCATTGCCACAGCTCCCCCTGGTGGCCAGATGTTAAATTGCCTCTGTCTGTCTGGTGTGTTTGTGTGTCTAAATGTAATGTGTACATTGTAGTCCGCCCTGAGTCCCCTGCGGGGTGAGAAGGGCGGAATAGAAATGAAGTAAACAAAGGCAAGTGTGAATGTTGTCATTGCCACAGCTCCCCCTGGTGGCCAGATGTTAAGTTGCCTCTGTCTGTCTTGTGTGTTTGTGTGTCTAAATGTAATGTGTACATTGTAATCCGCCGTATTAATCAATCGCTTGGTACCGTGTTTGGGGTCCGGCACCCGAACGGTGACCCTCTTGCGTGCCCCTCCCTCTCGGCACAGGCGCACGCGCTGGAGGCGGACATGGAGCGGGAGTTCCTGGAGACGGCCTGCGCCTGCAAAGCGGTCATCTGCTGCCGGGTGACCCCCCTGCAGAAGGCCCAGGTGGTGGAGCTGGTCAAGAAGCACAAGAAGGCCGTCACCCTGGCCATCGGGGACGGGGCCAACGACGTCAGCATGATCAAGAGTGAGTCCGGCATTACCCGGACCCCGTCTCCCTTTTCACCGGGCAGCCGATAATAAATCCCTCGCGTCCCCATCCCAATTAGTCTTCAGGGACGGGAGATCTTGATCCGTGAGGCACAAATAATTGCCGCTCAGGAACACAAGAGCCCGGAAAACTCAACGCAACCCACTGATGATGCTGCTGCTGACCACCCTTCCGTGTTCTCCTCTTTCCCCCCCAGCGGCCCACATCGGGGTGGGCATCAGCGGGCAGGAGGGCATCCAGGCGGTGCTGGCCTCGGACTACTCCTTCTCGCAGTTCAAGTTCCTGCAGCGGCTGCTCCTGGTCCACGGGCGCTGGTCCTACCTGCGCATGTGCAAGTTCCTCTGCTACTTCTTCTACAAGAACTTTGCCTTCACCATGGTGCACTTCTGGTTCGGGTTCTTCTGCGGCTTCTCCGCTCAGGTGAGCAACCCGGGCCAGCCGGTGCGCTCTGCAACGGCTCATTGCGGGAGTTGCAGTTTCCCAAGGTCCTTAAACTTCTTGGACTACAGCTCCCAGGCTTCACAAGGAGCCATGTCAGCTCCAGTGGCTATTCAACTCCTTTGGCAAGCCTTGCAAACTACATCTCCCAGGGACCCATAGCATGGAGCCATGGCCTCCTTTGACAGGCCTTGCAAACTGCAACTTCCAGGATCCCATTGTATACAGCCAAGGCGGTTCAAGTGTCTAGGTAACTCCTTTGGTGAGTCTAGCAAACTACATCTCCCAGGGTCCCATACCATGGAGCCATGGCAGTTGCAATTCCTTTGGCGGGCGTTGCAAACAGCAACTCCCATGCCTAGGTCCCAGGGTCCCAGCATGGAGCCATGGCAGCCATGGGGCCTTGCAAACTGTTGCAGCAAACTGCAACTCCCAGGGTCCCATAGAATGGAGCCATGGCAGTTGCAATTCCTTTGGCGGGCTTTGCAAACTGCAACTCATTTGGGGGGGCCTTTCAAACTACAACTCTCAGGGTCCCATAGCATAGAACCATGGCAGTTGCTTGGGCAGGACTTGGAAACTACAACTCTCAGGGTCCCATAGTATGCAACCAAGGCAGTTCAAGTGGCAATGCAACTCCTTTGGCAAAGAGTGCAAACTGCAACTCCCAGGGTCCCATAGTGTGGAGCACTGGCAGTTGCAATTCCTTTGGCAAGCCTTGCAAACTACAACTCCGAGGATGCCATAGTATGCAAACCAGGCAGTTGAAGTAGCAATGCAATTTCTCGAGCAGACTTGCAAACTACAACTCCCAGGATCCCATAGCATTGAGGGCACCCCCTCCCCTGGAGTGCATGCCTTCAATGGAGTGGGATTTTGGGGGATACCCTTTTGGGGGTCTCCCCTTTTCCTCCATTGGAATAATCTATCTCCCTCCCTCCCTCCCTCCCTTCCTTCTGCAGACCGTCTACGACCAGTACTTCATCACGCTCTACAACATCGTCTACACCTCGCTGCCTGTGCTGGCCATGGGGGTCTTTGACCAGGTCAGTCCCTGCCGGCAATCATGTGTGGCCAGTTTGGTCCTGATCCGTCACTGCTGTGGGCCGCAGTGTCTGACTGCCTGAGGCCTTTCCTTTTCCCTCTGCATCACCTTAGAATGTTGGAATGTGGGTGGCCAATCAGAGTCCTTTATGCAAATACAATTTACGTGGCAACCAAGCCCCTCTGTCTGGGGCTGTGGAATGTTGGAGTTCTGAGGCTGGCCAATCAGAGTCCTTTATGCAAATATTCCCTTAGTGGCAACCTATCAAAACGCTGTCGCATATTCCTTGGCACCTCCGCACCTCCCAGAAAATGAACATTCCATTTCCAAAAACTGTCATTTGGCTAACTCAAGCATTCAGTTGCATTCTGTTTTGCTGGCCAATCAGAGTCCTTTATGCAAATTGTCTCTCAGTGGCAACCAATTCCCTCTGTCTGGTGCCTTAGAGTGTTGGGAGTTCTGAGGCTGGCCAATCAGAGTACTTTATGCAAATAATCTGGTGCCTTAGAGTGTCGGAGCTCTGAGGCTGGCCAATCAGAGTCCTTTATGCAAATATTCCCTTAGTGGCAACCTATCGAAACGCTGTCACATATTCCTTGGCACCTCCGCATCTCCCAGAAAATGAACATTCCATTTCCAAAAACTGTCATTTGGCTAACTCAAGCATTCAGTTGCATTCTGTTTTGCTGGCCAATCAGAGTCCTTTATGCAAATTGTCTCTCAGTGGCGACCAATTCCTTCTGTCTGGTGCCTTAGAGTGTTGGAGTTCTGAGGCTGGCCAATCAGAGTCCTTTATGCAAATAATCCCACAGTGGCATCCAATCAAAAAGCTGGCACATATTCCTCCGCACCTCCGCAAACACTGACTTTTATTATATACATAGATAGATAGATAGATAGATAGATAGATAGATAGATAGATAGATTATTCTGAGGCTGTGTGTAATGCTTCTTGCTTGGGCATGCTCTGGGAGCCTGGACACCCCCCCCCCCCCTTGGGCAAAGCCCTGTGCGCCAGGGGGGGGGGAGGCCGGCTGGCCGGCCGGGGTGCCCACCGTCCCCTTTTTGCAGGACGTGCCCGAGCAGCGCAGCCTGGAGTACCCCAAGCTGTACGAGCCGGGCCAGCTGAACCTGCTCTTCAACAAGCGGGAGTTCTTCATCTGCATCGCGCAGGGCATCTTCACCTCCGTCTTCATGTTCTTCCTCCCCTACGGGGTCTTCAGCGACGACGCCCTCCTGGCCGACTACCAGTCCTTCGCCGTCACCGTGGCCACCGCCCTGGTCATCGTGGTCAGCGTCCAGGTGGGCCCCGCAACACTCTCAAGGGGGGGGGGGCTTCATTCACGGCCGGACTGGATGCCCTTTGGGGGACCCCTCCCGACTCCAGTGGGACCCTGATGGACTTTCCTTCCTTCTCTGGAGGCCATCTGTGGGGCTGGATGGCCTCTAGGCGCCCCTTCCAATACTATGGATCTGAGTTTACTTACTGCCGCCCTGGCTGCCCTTTCCCTGCCAGATCGGGCTGGACACGGGCTTCTGGACGGCCATCAACCACTTCTTCATCTGGGGCAGCCTGGCCGCCTACTTCGCCATCCTCTTCGCCATGCACAGCGACGGGCTCTTCCAGCTCTTCCCCAACCAGTTCCGCTTCGTGGGTGAGCGAGTCCTCTGACCCGGGCAAGCCCCTGGCCCTGAGGGAGAACCCCCCAGCCTGGCACTGACTGAGGGGGGAGTCCTCTTACCCCGGGGCAGAGAGGAGGATGACCTGGCCTGGCTGGAAGTATTGCGTGATGGGAGAACTCTGGCGCTCCCTTTCCCCTTCCCTCTTTTCCCAGGCAATGCCCAGAACACTCTGGCCCAGCCGGCCGTCTGGCTGACCATTGCACTGACCACCGTGGTCTGCATCGTGCCGGTGGTAGCTGTCCGTTTCCTCAAGCTGGACCTCAAGCCCGAGCTCTCGGATACGGTGAGTCGCTTTGGCAAATTGCAAACCTGAAGGTAGGCCTCCCTTAGCTCTAGTATCCATCTGTCTGTCTATCTATCTATTAATCTATCTATCTATCTATCACTCTATTATCTATCTATCTGGACCTGAAAGTAGACCTCTCTTAGGTCCATCACTCTTATTATCTACCTACCTACCTGCCTACCTACTTACCTATTGTGACCTGAAGGTAGGCCTCCATTAGCTCTATTATCCGTCTGTCTGTCTGTCTATCTATCTATCTATCACTCTATTATCTATCTATCTGGACCTGAAAGTAGACCTCTCTTAGGTCCATCACTCTTATTATCTACCTACCTACCTGCCTACCTACTTACCTATTGTGACCTGAAGGTAGGCCTCCATTAGCTCTATTATCTGTCCGTCTGTCTGTCTGTCTGTCTATCATCTATCACTCTATTATCTATCTATCTGGTCCTGAAAGTAAACCTCTCTTAGGTCCATCACTCTATTATCTATCTACCTGTCTATCTACTTACCTATTGTGACCTGAAGGTAGGCCTCCATTAGCTCTATTATCCGTCTGTCTGTCTATCTATCTATCTATCTATCTATCTATCTATCTATCACTCTATTATCTATCTATCTGGACCTGAAAGTAGACCTCTCTTAGGTCCATCACTCTTATTATCTACCTACCTACCTGCCTACCTACTTACCTATTGTGACCTGAAGGTAGGCCTCCATTAGCTCTATTATCCATCTGTCTGTCTGTCTATCTATCTATCTATCATCTATCACTCTATTATCTATCTATCTGGACCTGAAAGTAGACCTCTCTTAGGTCCATCACTCTATTATCTACCTACCTACCTGCCTACCTACTTACCTATTGTGACCTGAAGGTAGGCCTCCCTTAGCTCTAGTATCCATCTGTCTGTCTGTCTGTCTATCTATCTATCTATCACTCTATTATCTATCTATCTGGACCTGAAAGTAGACCTCTCTTAGGTCCATCACTCTATTATCTATCTATCTACCTGCCTACCTATTTACCTATTGTGACCTGAAGGTAGGCCTCCATTAGCTCTATTATCCGTCTGTCTGTCTGTCTGTCTATCTATCTATCATCTATCACTCTATTATCTATCTATCTGGTCCTGAAAGTAGACCTCTCTTAGGTCCATCACTCTATTATCTACCTACCTACCTACCTACTTAACTATTGTGACCTGAAAGAAGGCCTCCATTAGGTCTATCTATCTATCTATCTATCTATCTATCTATCTATGGTAATAAGATAAAAGAGATTGGTCTAGATCAGTGTTTTTCAACCTTTTTTGAGCCACAGGACATTTTTTCCGTTTACCAAACCCTGGGGCACACCACCAACCAAAACGACACAAACTGACACTCTAACACAGTCATACATATAGTTAAAATGTTTTTAAATGTATTTTTACACTCAGTGTGAAACCTGGGCCTGTTTCGATGAACACAACATAGATATCCTGGCAGGAATGGCAGAAAGACACAAACTTCCCACACAGAACTCCCATAACCAAGAGAAAATGCTATAAGAGTTTGGTGGGCATTGACCTTGAGTTTTGGAGTTGTAGTTCACCTATATCCAGAGAGCACTGTGGACTCAAACAATGTTGGATCAGGACCAAACTTGGCACGAATACTCAATATGCCCAAATGTGAACACAGGTGGAGTTTGGGGGAAATAGACCTTGACATTTGGGAGTTACAGTTTCTGGGATTTCAAAGTGTGAGCCTCGCACCAACGCGCATGGACGGACAGGCGAAGGAACACAATCAAAGAGCATCCTGAACTCTTGCAACAATGGAATGGAACCAAACTTGGCCTATTGAACTCTCATTACCAAAAGAAAGTACTGAAAGGGTTTGCTTGGGAATTAACCATGAGTTTGGAAGTTGTAGTTCACCTACACCCAGAGAGCACTGTGGACTCAAACTATGTCATGTTTTGTTGTTGTTTGTTTTCTATCCAGAATCACAATGTTGGAAAGAGGCTCACCAATTTAAGGTCCCTAAAACAGGCATGGGAAAACTTTGGCCCTCTGGGTGCTTTGGACTCCGACTCCCACCATTCCTAACAGCCTGAGGCCCTTTCCTGCTTAAGTGGCTGAGGGGGGGGGGAGGAAAAGGGCCTGAGGCTGCTAGGAATGGTGGGAGTTGGAGTCCAAAACACCTGGAAGGCCCAAGTGTGCCCATGCCTGCTCCCGGACCCACCTTTTCTTTGATGCCACTTAGAATGGCTGAACCAGCCTCCTTGATGGCTTTCATGGGGGGGGGGGCACACCATTTCAAAGCAAATGGAGACCCCCAGCATGACCAGTAATGCCGGTGCTCCCTCTTTCCCGCCCCCTCTGTCTCCCGCCGACCTTGCAGGTGCGCTACACGCAGCTGGTGCGCAAGAAGCAGAAGGCGCAGCACCGGTGCATGGGCCGGGTGGGCCGGCCGGGGTCTCGCCGCTCGGGCTACGCCTTCTCGCACCAGGAAGGCTTCGGGGAGCTCATCATGTCCGGCAAGAACATGCGCCTCAGCTCCCTGGCCCTCTCCAGCTTCGGCGGGCGCACGAGCGCCAGCTGGATCGAGACCCTGCGCAAGAAGAAGGGCGGCGACGGCGGAAGCGGCGGCGGCAGCGTCACCAGCAGCCCCAGCGGCGGAGACAAGGCCCTCAAAGTGTGAGCCTCGCACCAACGCGCATGGACGGGCGAAGGAACACGGCCTCGGAGCGGGCCGCGCAGGCGCATCACCTCCCAGGCGGGTCAGGGCCCCAATGTCCCCGAATGACCGCCAGAGGAAGGGGGAAAGGCCGGGATCGTCCCGACAGAAGCCGGACCGAGGGGACTCCGGACTGATGTGTGCAAAGAGTCTTTTTGTATACATACATATATATATCAACAGTATATATATCTATATCTATATTAGAGAGAGATCTATAAGGACAAGCCATGTTTACACGAAGCAAAAGCGGTCGTCGCGTTCTCCTCCGGCCACACGCAGGTCCGGCACAACGGCCTTGGGAAGGGAAGAGGAAACCGGGCCGCTCTGGACGTTCTTCCTGGTCGTGGACCCAAAACCCAGGCCAAGAGGAGGGGAGATAATATATTTTTATATCTACGTGTCAGATTTGGGCCTGCACGTCCATTGCTCGCGGCCAGCGTCCGGAAGCTTGGCCTTTCCTTCCTCTCTTCCCTTCCTTCCCTTTTTCTCTTCCTGTCGCTTCCTTCTTTCTTTTTCTCTTTTCCTTTCCTTCTTTCCTCCCTCCCTCCCTTCCTTCCCCTCCCTCCTTTCCTTCCCCTTCCTTCCTTCCTTCCTTTCTTTCCTCCTTTCCTCCCTCCCTTCTTTCCTGCCTGTCTTCCCTTCCCTTCCTTCCATCCTGCTTCCCTCCCTTCTTCCCTTCCTCACTACTTCCCTCTTCTATTCCCTCCCTTTGTCTCTTCTTCTTTCCTTTCTCCTTTCTTTCTTTCCTTCCTTCTTTCCTTCTGTCCTTTTGCCTCTCCACCCTTATTCTTCCCTTCCTTCTTTCCTGCCTCCCTCCCTTCTTCCCTTCCTCACTACTTCCTCTCCTCCCCTTCCTTCCTTCCTTCCTTCCTTCCTTCCTTCCTTCCTTCCTTTCTTTCCTCCTTTCCTCCTTCTTTCCCTTCCCTTCCTTCTTTCTTCCATGCCTCCCTTTGTCTTCCCTTCCTTTCTTCCTTCCATCCCTTTTTTTCCTTCTTCCCTTCCCTTCTTCCCTTCCATTCCCTCCTTTGTCCCTTCTTCCTTTCCCTCCCTTTGTCCTCCCTTCTTCTTCCCTTCCTTCCTTCCTGCTTCCCTTCCTTCTTTCTTTTCTTTATTTCCCTTCTTCCATTCCTCCCTTTGTCCTCTCCTTTCCTTTTTTCTTCCTTCCTTCTTTTCCTGCCTTTCTTTCTTTCCCTTCCTTCCCTTCCTTCCCTTCTTCCCTTCCTCACTCCTTCTTCCATTCCCTCCCTTTGTCCCTTCCTTCCTTCTTTCTTTCTTTCTTTCCTTCTTCCCTTCTGTCCTTTTGCCTCTCCTCCCTTCTTCTTCCCTTCCTTCCCTTCTTCCATTCCCTCCCTTTGTCCCTTCCTTCCTTCTTTCTTTCCTTTTTTTCTTTCTTCCCTTCTGTCCTTTTTCCTGTCCTCCCTTCTTCTTCCCTTCCTTCCTTCCTTCCTGCTTCCCTTCCTTCTTTCTTCCCTTCCCTTCCTTCCCTTCCTCACTACTTCCCTTCTTCCATTCCCTCCCTTTGTCCCTTCCTTCCTTTCTTTCTTCCTTTCCTTCCTTCCTTCTTTCCTGCCTTTCTTTCTTTCCTTCTTCCCTTCTGTCCTTTTGCCTCTCCTCCCTTCTTCTTCCCTTCCTTCTTCCTTCCCTCTTCCTCAGTCCTTCCTTTCTTCCATTCCCTCTTTTTGTCTTTTCTTTTTCCCTTCCTTCCATCCTGGCATGCTTCCCTCCTTTCTAACTTACTCCCTTCCTTCCTTCCTCTCTTCCTTCCTTCCTCTCTTCCTTCCTTCCTTCCTCTCTTCCTATCTTCCTTCCTCCCTTCCTTCCTTCCTTTCTCTCTTCTCTTTCCTTCCTTCCTTCCTTCCTCTCTTCCTCCCTCCCTCCCTCCCTCCCTCCCTTCCTTCTCTGCAGCTCCCATCACCCCCAATTTATTTCCATCTCCAAATCCGACTCGCCACCTTCCCTTCTGACCCATGTTCTGCTGGGGGCGATGGGAACTGCTGCAGCGGCCTGAGCGGGACTACACCTCCCATCGCTCCCGGCCCGCTTGACCCATCTCCCCGCCGCCACCGCCGCCTCCGATACCAAAGAGGAAATGTCCGAGGGAGGGGCCGGGCGGGGCAGGGTTTGGGCTTCCCAGTTTGCCGCAGGATGTCTTACTTTATGATGCTCATGCCTATTATTATTATTATTGCTGTTGTTGTCATTGCTATGAGGATGGTTTGGGGTGCTGGGAGCGGAGAGAGCGGTCCGCCCGGGCCGGGACCCTTCCGTATAATTTATTACACCTTTTCGTACTCTTGGCAGAAATAATTGCTATCGTTTTATGGGGCATAAAGAGAAACTGCATTTTCTTACCTTTGGCTTCCGGGTGGTCTTTCTTCTGTGGGCAAATCAAAGGGGCAAGTATTTACGAAGCTGCAAAGTCTCTGCGTAAGGGTCGCCTGGCTGTTGTTGCCTGGAGGCGCCCTCTGTGGAGCACGAAGCCGACCAAAGAAGACGCCCTGGAAGCGGATTCAAGAGGCGAGTTGCCCATGCGGTCCATGTTTGCATTCTCTTGTCACAGGGGGGGGGGGGCCTTTGGCGCATGGAGGTGAGCATGATGCACCCTTTGGGTGGGGAAAGCCACCGGGAACCACCGGGCATGGCTGTTTCCAGGCCTTTCTTTGGGAAGAGAAAAGAGAGGCCGTGTTTCCAGTAATGCAGGCCATTCAGGCATCCCAATCTGCATCATGTCGCTAGTCCTCATGCGCCTGAATTGGATGGCGACCCACCTGGCATGCTCTTTGGTGTGCCAATGCTAAGAAGCCTGCCTTTGGCTGCAAAACAAGGTCCCGGTCCTCATTGTTTCCTTTGCCAATCTATTGCTTAAAAACAATCAAAGATTCCAGACTTTGTGGTTCTGAATAAGACTCATTTCTCCAAATTATTATTAATAATAATAATAATACAGTAATACATATAGTTAATATGTTTTTGGGATTTATAGCTCATTTACAATCAAAGAGCATCCTGAACTCTTGCAACAATGGAATGGAACCAAACTTGGCCTATTGAACTCTCATTACCAACAGAAAGTACTGAAAGGGTTTGCTTGGGAATTGACCTTGAGTTTGGAAGTTGTAGTTCACCTACACCCAGAGAGCACTGTGGACTCAAACAATGTTCTGTTATGTTGTTTGTTTTCTATCCAGAATCACAATGTTGGGAGGAGGCTCACCACTTTAAGGTCCCTAAAACAGGCATGGGAACACTCCGGCCCTCTGGGTGCTTTGGACTCCAACTCCCACCATTCCTCACAGCCTGAGGCCCTTTCCTGCTTAAGTGGCTGAGGGGGGGAAGGGAAAGGGCCTGAGGCTGCTAGGAATGGTGGGAGTTGGAGTCCAAAGCATTGTTTATTTATATCCCGCTGTTTCTCTCCATAAGGAGGCTGGAAGTGTCTATGTATCAATTAGTGTTAACATGTATCGTTATGTATTATATATTACTTTATATTAGGTCATTTTTATTAATTAATTTAATTGTGATTATTATTTATTTTTATTTAGACTCTGCTGTATTATAATAATACACTATATGTTATTATATATTATTTATTATAGCAGTGTTTTTCAACCTTTTTTTGAGCCGCGGCACACTTTTTCCATTTCCAAAATCCTGGGGCACACCACCCACCAAAATGACACAAAACGACACTCTAACACAGTCATACATACAGTTAATATGTTTTTAAAATGTATTTATACACTCAGTGTGAAACCTGGGCCTGTTTCGATGAACTCAACATAGATCTCTTGGCAGGAATGGCCGAAAGACACACACTTCCCACACAGAACTCCCATAACCAAGAGAAAATGCTATAAGAGTTTGGTGGGCATTGACCTTGGGTTTTGGAGTTGTAGTTCACCTATATCCAGAGAGCACTGTGGACTCAAACAATCTTGGATCAGGGCCAAACTTGGCATGAATACTCAATATGCCCAAATGTGAACACAGATGGAGTTCAGGGGAAAATAGACCTTGACATTTGGGAGTTATAGTTTCTGGGATTTATAGTTAACACACAAAGAGCATCCTGAACTCTTGCAACAATTGAATTGAACCAAACTTGGCCTATTGAACTCTCATTACCAACGGAAAGTACTGAAAGGGCTTGCTTGGGAATCGACCTTGAATTTGGAAGTTGTAGTTCATCTACACCCAGAGAGCACTGTGGACTCAAACAATGTTATGTTGTTGTTTGTTTTCTATCCAGAATCACAATGTTGGAAGGAGGCTCACCACTTGAAGGTCCCTAAAACAGGCCTGGGAAAACTTCGGCCCGGGGTGGACCATTGTTGGTGATCAATCTGGCCGAGCCTGAGATGTTGTTTCAGGGAGTCCTTATATCTCTTTTTGGGGGCGCCTCGCTTGTGCTGACCCTTGGCAAGTTCACCGTAGAATAGTATCTTTGGGAGGCGGTGGTCCTCCATCCTCGTGCCCTGCCCAGCGCAGCCGTGTTCTCAATGGCATGGCCTCAATGGTGGTGACCCCTGCTTGCTCAAGGACAGCGACTTTCGTCACATAGTCGGTCCAGTGTACATTTAGGATTGTGCAAAGACAGCACTGATGAAAGCGTTCGAGGAGTCGTAGGTGTTGGCGATAGGTGACCCATGTTTCAGACCCATAGAGGTGAATAGACAGTACGATAGCTCTGTACACACTGATTTTGGTGCTTTGCCTCAGGTGCTTGTTGCTCCAGACTCTTTTGTGAAGCCTTCCGAATGCACTCTATGCCTTTGATAATCTGTGATCTCTCTCTTTGTCAATCTTGGCGTCTGAAGAGATGATGCTTCCCAGGGAGGTGAATTGCTGAACGGACTTAAGCACAGATGTGCCTATGCTGACGTGGGGTTGGTGGTGTTCTTCCTGTGGTGCGGGCTGGTAGAGGACTTCCCTTTTCTTCACGGTTGACTTCCAGACCAAACACCTCTGCAGTTGCTGCAAAGCAGGACGTGAGGCGCCGCAGGGCTGCTTCTGGATGGGCGACAAGGGCAGCATCGTCAGCAAAAAGCAGCTCACGGACTAGATAGTTTAGAGCAGTGGTTCTCAACCTGTGGGTCCCCAGATGTTTTGGCCTACAACTCCCAGAAATCCCAACTAGTTCACCATCTGTTATGATTTCTGGGAGTTTGAAGGCCTAAACATCTGGGGACCCACAGGTTGAGAACCACTGGTTTAGAGTCTTCGTGCGAGCCCTCAGGCGGCTGAAGTTGAACAAGCGACCATCAGTACAATAGCGTGTATATATGCCGTCTTCTTCTTTGAGGTCTGCCGTAGCCGTTTGGAGCGTCATGCTGAAGAAGAAGAGAAACGACAACCCAGAAAGAACCGCAACTTGGAAACAACATCACCCGAGGAGACTTTCTGCTGTGCTTTCTGCAACCGAACTTGCCTGTCTCAGATTGGCCTTCTTAGTCATCAACGCGCTTGTAAAAAGCGTGGGATGAGTCCTTCCTCAGAATCTTTGTTCGCGAAGTAATGCCGAGAGAGAGGTATATAATAATATAATAATATATAATATGGTATAATAGAATAAGAAAATCATATAATATAATATAATAATATAATAAAATATGGTTTAATAATAAAATAATAGTATATAATAATATATAGCAATATGATAGTAATAATATAATAATATATAGTGATATAATAATGATATGTAATATGGTATAATAAAATAATACATAAGTATAATACAATAAAATATGGTTTAATAATAAAATAATAGAATAATATAAAATATGATAGTAATAATATGGTATAATAATAGACTAACATAATGAAATCATGAAATCTCTGCGCTTTTGCTAATGGGCCGATTGAGGAAGCGTGCCCTGGTGGTGGTGCCCTCTTGGCCTCCCCCCCCCCTGCCAGGTTGCACAACTGGTGCTTTCCTTCCCTCTCTCTGCCCAGTGGTGGTTTCACAACAGAGGTGCCTCCTCCTCCTCCTCCTCCAGGCAGGCAGGCAGGCAGGCTGAGCCTCCTTGGCTTTGGGCTCCAGTTCCCCAATGCCGCCTGCTGCTGCTGCTGCTGCTGCTGCGGCTCTGTGCCTTCTGGGGGTGCCAAGAAGGGCATCCTCACCATGGGCCCCCCCTCCCTGACCCTGACCCTCCTCTGGGCCACTGCCCCCCTCCTCTGGGCCCAGCCGCCCTGCCTCCAGACAGGTAAGCTCCTCACCTGGGGCCCACTTTGGGTAGGCATGTTTTGTGTGTGTTTGCGTATACATATTTGTGTATTTGTGTGTGCTTGTCTATAGCCATAGTTGTGCATACATATGTGTGTTTGTGTATATATGTGTGTGTGTGTATATATATATATATGTATATGTATTTGTGTGTTTATATGTGTACATGCATATTGTGTATATGTGCGTGCTTGTCTATAGCCATAGTTGTATGTACATATGTGTGTTTGTGTATATATGTGTGTATATATCTGTATATGTATTTGTGTGTTTATATGTGTACATGCATATTGTGTGTGCTTGTCTGTATGTATAGTTGTGTGTACATATGTGTGTTTGTGCATATATGTGTGTGTATATGTTTATATGTGTACATGCTTGTCTGTATGTATAGTTGTGTGTACATATGTGTGTTTGTGCATATATGTGTGTGTATATGTTTATATGTGTACATGCATATTGTGTGTGCTTGTCTGTATGCATAGTTGTGTGTACATATGTGTGTTTGTGTATATATGTGTGTGTATATATATCTGTATTTGTGTGTTTATATGTATACATGCATATTGTGTATATGTGTGTGCTTGTTTATATGCATAGTTGTGTGTACATGTGTGTTTGTGTATATATATGTGTGTATATATATCTGTATATGTACTTGTGTGTTTATATGTGTACATGCATACAATGTATATGTGTGTGCTTGTCTATATCCATATTTGTCTGTATATATGTGTGTATGTACTGTATGTGCACTTGTATATATGTGTGTATGTGTATATTTTTGTGTATTTGTGCATATATATATATATATATATATATGTGTATGAGTGTGTGCATGTGTTTATGTGTATGACTGTGTGTGTGTGTGTGTGTGTGTGTGTGTAGTGTATTTTTTGGGTTTTTATGCCTTTTATTTTTTGGGTTTTTGTGTGTGTGTGTTCAGGGGTGATGGGCACTCGTTGGACTGAGAGGTGCCTTGTGTCCAAATTTCGTGTCCATTCGTCCAGTGGTTTCTGAGTGATGTTTCTCCCACCAAAGAACATGACATTTTGATTTCTATAGGTGATGATCATTTGTGGCCCTGCTATATGTCCCACCCTGGTTGTCCCTGGGTGATTAATGTCATTATTTCCTAATTGGTTTGATCCTAAAAACATGTGGAAAGATGGCAGAACCATAGCATGGAATCAACACGATGGCATCATGGGCTCACCCAATGCTAGAGTTCAGAGGGACCCCTCAAGGCCATCCAGTCCAACCCCCTTCTTCTGCCGGGAAGACACAATCAAAGCCCTCCCGGCAGGTGGCCATTCAGACTCCGTGAAAAATACATCTCATGGAATCCTAGAGTCGGAAGGAAAGGACCCCAAGGGCCATCCAGTCCAACCCCCTTTTCCCACTAAGGAAGACGCCATCCAAACCCTCCAGACAGATGGCCATCTGGCCTCTGCTTAAAAGCCTCCAGAAAATATCCCATTATCATTACTATTGTTGTTGTTGTTGTTGAATCCTAGAGAAGAAGGGACCACATTTGCCATCCAGTCCAACCCCCTTTTTGCAGGAAAACACAATCAAAGCACCACCGACAGATGGCCACTCAACCTTTATAATAATAATAATAATAGAAATTGGAGCAATAGTAAGAATAATAATAGGAATAATAATAGGAATAATAATAATAGGAGCAACCCCAGGGGCCATCCAGTCCAACCCCCTTTATTCCGCCATGCAGGAAAAGCACTCTCAAAGCACCACCGACAGATGGCCACCCAACCTTAATAATAATAATAATAATAATAGAAATTGGAGCAATAGTAGGAATAATAATAGGAATAATAATAGGAATAATAATAATAGGAGCAATCCCAGGGCCATCCAGTCCAACCCCCTTTATTCCGCCATGCGGGAAAAGCACTCTCAAAGCACCACCGACAGATGGCCACCCAACCTTAATAATAATAATAATAGAAATTGGAACAATAGTAGGAATAATAATAATAGGAGCAACCCCAGGGGCCATCCAGTCCAACCCCCTTTATTCTGCCATGCGGGAAAAGCGCTCTCAAAGCACCACCGACAGATGGCCACCCAACCTTAATAATAATAATAATAATAATAGAAATTGGAGCAATAGTAGGAATAATAATAGGAATAATAATAGGAATAATAATAATAGGAGCAATCCCAGGGGCCATCCAGTCCAACCCCCTTTATTCCGCCATGCGGGAAAAGCGCTCTCAAAGCACCACCGACAGATGGCCACCCAACCTTAATAATAATAATAATAGAAATTGGAACAATAGTAGGAATAATAATAATAGGAGCAACCCCAGGGGCCATCCAGTCCAACCCCCTTTATTCTGCCATGCGGGAAAAGCGCTCTCAAAGCACCACCGACAGATGGCCACCCAACCTTAATAATAATAATAATAATAATAATAGAAATTGGAGCAATAGTAAGAATAATAATAGGAATAATAATAGGAATAATAATAATAGGAGCAACCCCAGGGGCCATCCAGTCCAACCCCCTTTATTCCGCCATGCAGGAAAAGCACTCTCAAAGCACCACCGACAGATGGCCACCCAACCTTAATAATAATAATAATAATAATAGAAATTGGAGCAATAGTAGGAATAATAATAGGAATAATAATAGGAATAATAATAATAGGAGCAATCCCAGGGGCCATCCAGTCCAACCCCCTTTATTCCGCCATGCGGGAAAAGCGCTCTCAAAGCACCACCGACAGATGGCCACCCAACCTTAATAATAATAATAGAAATTGGAACAATAGTAGGAATAATAATAATAGGAGCAACCCCAGGGGCCATCCAGTCCAACCCCCTTTATTCTGCCATGCAGGAAAAGCACACTCAAAGCACCACTGACAGATGGCCAGTGCTTTGCATGTAGTGACCCAGTGCTGCGTTTCCCAGCACAGCGCAAAGTCCCAGTTGCAAACTGTGAATCCCAACGCGACTCTTCTCCATTGTGGTTCAAAACTGCGGGTGTATGAGCGCCCGGGCCCGGCTTGGGCACAGCCTGTTCCTGGCCGAGGGCCAAAGTGGGCCAGCGGGGGACCATCTGTTTGCTTTGGGCTGTTGACATTTCGCTGGAGTTTTCCTCCCTCCCTCCGGCCAGTCAGGCAGCCGCTGACCTTTCCCTGGGAGGCCGCGCTAATGTACCGTTGCATGGAGTCATTCCTGAGGGCTGGTCTAGATGACCTTTGGTTGGGGACCCCCTCTAACGCTAGTGGAATGTGGGCCACCTTGGGAGGTGATGGGTAGTTTTGGTAGGCCTTCAAACAGACCTTGGATGGGCATCGTTTATGGTGAATACCTGAGTTGTATGTATGTTGCTGCATCGCAGGATGAGGTTGGTCAAGATGCCCTTTGGGGGCCCCTTCCAGGTCTCGTGGAATATGGACCACCGCCCTGGACGGTGATTGACACTCATTCTTTGAAGGCCTCTAAGCAGATGTTGGATGGACATCGACTGAGAGTGCTTTAGTTGCGTGCTCGTGCATAGCAGGATGGGGTTGGTCATCATTTGGAGGCCTCTAAATGGGCCGGATGGACCTCTTCCAGGAGTGCTTTGGTCCTAGACTAGATGTGTGTTTCCCAACCAGTGTGCCAGGGCACACTAGTGTGCCGTGAGCGAGCATCAGGTGTGCCGTGGGAAATTGGAACCTCCAGGAAGGGGGGGGGGGGAGAGTCTAGTGTGTTGAAGTACAAAAACCCTAAGAAACGTACCTCGATAAAGACACAAAATTACAACCACCCCCCTCCCCACCCGTTGTCTTCTTGGTCTCTCCCCATGCAGTGGGAAGGCTCGCCTCACTTTCCCCAAGTAGAGACCTCCTCTTGCCTCCTGGGGGTTCTGTGGGGGAGGTTTGGCCCAGTTCTATCATTGGTGGGGTTCAGAATGCTCTTTGATTGTAGGGGAACTATAAATCCCAGCAACTACAACTCCCAAATGTCAAGGTCTATTTCCCCTGAACTCCATCTGCGTTCATATTTGGGCATATTGAGTATTCATGCCAAGTTTGGTCCTGATCCAACATTGTTTGAGTCCACAGTGCTCTCTGGATATAGGTGAACTACAACTTCCAAACTCAAGGTCAATTCCCAAGCAAACCCTTTCAGTACTTTCTGTTGGTAATGAGAGTTCAATAGGCCAAGTTCGGTTCAATTCCATTGTTGCAAGAGTTCAGGATGCTCTTTGATTGTGTGTTAACTATAAATCCCAGAAACTGTAACTCCCAAATATCAAGGTCTATTTCCCCTGAACTCCATCTGCGTTCATATTTGGGCAAATTGAGTATTCATGCCAAGTTTGGTCCTGATCCAACATTGTTTGAGTCCACAGTGCTCTCTGGATATAGGTGAACTACAACTCCAAAACCCAAGGTCAATGCCCACCAAACTCTTATAGCATTTTCTCTTGGTTATGGGAGTTCTGTGTGGGAAGTATGTGCCTTTCTGCCATTCCTGCCAGGATATCTCTGTTGTGTCCATCGAAACAGGCCCGGGTTTCACACTGAGTGTATAAATACATTCAAAAACCTATTAACTCTATGTATGACTGTGTTAGAGTGTCGTTTCGTGTCATTTTGGTTGGTGGTGTGCCACAGGATTTGGTCAATGTAAAAAGTGTGCCACGGCTCAAAACAGGTTGGGAAACACTGGACTAGATGACCCTTGGGGTCCCCTCCCAATTTTTTGCTGCCCAGCTGATCAATTCCGCTCTGTTGGCTGTGCGCCATAGGAAAGGTCAGGAAAGGGTCAGGGGAAAGGCAGTGGGCGGGGTCATGCAAATTCCACGCCAGCGGAGAGAGAAAGGAACCCTGGGATGCTAGAGCTGTTAGTAGAGGTGGGAGCGTGTCTGTGTAAGTGGACACATGCTGCCACATACACACATACATACGTTCACTTTGATTATGTGTATAGATTATATTGTTGACAATTATTACAATATATAATTGAATATTAATTAATAATACCAATTATTTGCCTACGTCCTTTTGCAGCCGTCCCTTCCAACATGATCATTGCCCATCCAGATAGTGGGATATTATTATTAATATGAATAATATATCATTATTATATATTATTAGTAATTATTATAAATAATAATAAATATTAATTATTGATAATAGTTCCGATCTCTTTGCTTACGTCTTTTTGCAGCTGTCCCTTCCAACATGATCATTGCCCATCCAGATAGTGGGATATTATTATTAATATGAATAATATATTATTGTTATATGTTATTAGTAATTATTATAAATAATAATAATAAATATTAATTATTGATAATAGTTCTGACCTCTTCGCTTACGTCTTTTTGCAGCTGCCCCTTCCAACATGATAATTGCCCATCCAGATAGTGGGATATTATTATTAATAATATATTATTATTATATATTATTAGTAATTATTATAAATAATAATAAATATTAATTATTGATAATAGTTCTGACCTCTTCGCTTACGTCTTTTTGCAGCCGTCCCTTCCAACATGATCATTGCCCATTCAGATAGTGGGGTATTATTATTAATATGAATAATATATTATTATATATTATTAGTAATTATTATAAATAATAATAAATATTAATTATTGATAATAGTTCCGACCTCTTCGCTTACGTCTTTTTGCAGCTGCCCCCTTCCAACATGATCATTGCCCATCCAGATAGTGGGATATTATTATTAATAATATATTATTATTATATATTATTAGTAATTATTATAAATAATAATAAATATTAATTATTGATAATAGTTCTGACCTCTTCGCTTACGTCTTTTTGCAGCTGCCCCTTCCAACATGATAATTGCCCATCCAGATAGTGGGATATTATTATTAATAATATATTATTATTATTATATATTATTAGTAATTATTATAAATAATAATAAATATTAATTATTGATAATAGTTCCGATCTCTTTGCTTACGTCTTTTTGCAGCCGTCCCTTCCAACATGATCATTGCCCATTCAGATAGTGGGATATTATTATTAATATGAATAATATATTATTATTATATATTATTAATAATTATTATAAATAATAATAATAAATATTAATTATTGATAATAGTTCTGACCTCTTCGCTTACGTCTTTTTGCAGCTGCCCCTTCCAACATGATCATTGCCCATCCAGATAATGGGATATTATTATTAATAATATTTTATTATTATATATTATTAGTAATTATTATAAATAATAATAAATATTAATTATTGATAATAGTTCCGACCTCTTCGCTTACGTCTTTTTGCAGCTGCCCCTTCCAACATGATCATTGCCCATTCAGATAATGGGGTATTATTATTAATATGAATAATGTATTATTATTATATATTATTAATAATTATTATAAATAATAATAATAAATATTAATTATTGATAATAGTTCCGACCTCTTCGCTTACGTCTTTGCAGCCGCCCCTTCCAACATGATCATTGCCCATCCAGATAATGGGATATTATTATTAATATGAATAATATATTATTATTATATATTATTAATAATTATTATAAATAATAATAATAAATATTAATCATTGATAATAGTTCTGACCTCTTCGCATCTTTTGCAGCTGCCCCTTCCAACATGATCATTGCCCATCCAGATAGTGGGATATTATTATTAATAATATATTATTATTATCTCTCTCTCTCGGCATTACTTCGCGAACGAAGATTCAGGAAGGACTCATCCCACGCTTTTTACAAGCGTTGATGACTAAAAAGGCCAATCTGAGATAGGCAAGTTCGGTTGCAGAAAGCGCAGCAGAAAGTCTCCTTGGGTGATGTTTTTCCAAGTTGCGGTTCTTTCTGCGTTGTCGTTTCTCTTCGAGACCCATTCGGGCGTGTCTTCTCGAAAGAGGCCGCAGCATTGTGGATAGTGCTTCTCCATGCCTCCCGATGTGAGGCCAGGGTGGACCATTGTTGGTGATCAATCTGGCCAAGCCTGAGATGTTGTTTCAGGAGTCCTTATATCTCTTTGGGGGGCGCCTCTCTTGCGCTGACCCGTGGCGAGTTCACCGTAGAGTAGTATCTTTGGGAGGCGGTGGTCCTCCATCCTAGAGACGTGTCCTGCCCAGCGCAGCTGTGTTCTCAATAGCATGGCCTCAATGCTGGTGATCCCTGCTTGCTCAAGGACAGCAACATTCGTCACATAGTCGGTCCAGTGTATATTTAGGATTGTGCGAAGACAGCGCTGATGAAAGCGCTCGAGGAGTCGTAGGTGTTGGCGATAGGTGACCCATGTTTCAGACCCATAGAGGAGAATGGACAGTATGATAGCTCTGTACACACTGATTTTGGTGCTTTGTCTCAGGTGCTTGTTGCTCCAGACTCTTTTGTGAAGCCTTCCGAATGCACTATATGCCTTTGATAATCTGTGATCTATCTCTTTGTCAATCTTGGCGTCTGAAGAGATGATGCTTCCCAGGTAGGTGAACTGCTGAACGGACTTAAGCACAGATGCCTATGCTGACGTGAGGATGGTGGTGTTCTTCCTGTGGTGTGGGCTGGTAGAGGACTTCTGTTTTCTTCAGGCTGACTTCCAGCCCAAACAGCTCTGCAGCTGTTGCAAAGCAGGATGTGAGCGCTGCAGGGCTGCTTCTGAATGGGCGACAAGGGCAGCATCGTCAGCAAAA